>JAVJIF010026048.1:0-65194 GCA_038442645.1 Agave tequilana | reverse complement strand
TATTTTTGTATAATTTGTATGAAATAAACTTAGAAATAAGATGTGCGCAAAATCGTGTGTGATGGAGCTTCAAACCTATTCACTATTCTTTAACAAAACTCTAAACTAAAAACAATCTAATAAATTATCTTGAGCAATCTTAAGTCTTGAGCCATGCGATGCCTTACTAGAGCCTCTCTTCTATGTTCCTTCCTTGATGTGCAAAAAGCCTTCTTTACTTCATGAACCTAGAAATTCTTGCAATAGCTAAGCAATGGCTCCAAATATAGTACTAACCTGAAACTTATCTTAAACAAACTAATTAGTACCAAATAGCCCTTATTTGTTTTGTTATCATCAAAACTCTAAACAAATGGAGAGTGTAACCTTTTGGGCCAACAATCTCCCCCTTTTTGATGATGACAAAACAAATAGGCTATAAACAAAAGTATAGGGAGGAGAAAGCTCCCCCTCAAATTATGCTATATTAAACAAAAGAAAAACAATGTAATTTGTAATTTGCAAGTAAACATCATGAAACCGAAAACCAAAAACACTTGCAAAACACTTAAACTCAAATTAAAAGAATTCATGAAAAAACATCAAAAATCAAAACATATATAAACTCATATGGAATCAAAACCATATGAGCTCATATTTCCATACATAAACTCATTCTCCCCCTTTTTGTATACATCAAAAAGGGTTAAGAAAACATTTATTCAATAACAACAACATAAGTTCACCACAAATGAATGAAAATCTAGCAAAATCAAGTGGTTTAGTGAAAATATCGGCAAGTTGCAAATCCGTAGAAACATAATCAATATCTATATCTCCTTTCTCAAAATGATCTCTAAGAAAGTGATATCTAATCTCAATGTGCTTGGTCTTACTATGTTGATTTTCATTCTTTGTCATATGTATAGTACTAGTATTATCACAAAATATTTTTATATGGTTATAATGCAAATCATAATCAAGGAGAGTATGTTTCATCCAAAGGACTTGTGCACAACAAGCCCCCGCGGCAACATACTCCGCCTCGGCGGTTGAGAGAGCTACGGAATTTTATTTCCTAGAGGACCATGAAACAAGACAATTACCAAGAAATTGACATGTCCCACTAGTACTCTTTCTATCTACTCTACAACCCGCATAGTCAGCGTCCGAATAACTCGTCATTGAGAAATCTCCGGTTTTCGGATACCATAGACCCATTCCAATCGTTCCCTTAATATAACGAATAATGCGTTTTACCGCAATAAGATGGGACTCTTTGGGATACGATTGAAATCTAGCACAAAGACACACACTAAACATGATATCCGGCCTACTTGCCGTCAAATACAAAAGACTACCTATCATGCTTATATACAATTTAATATCAACATTTTTACCTTGGTCATCCTTATCAAGCTTGGTGGTAGTTGCCATGGGAGTGTTGCAAACCTTTGAGTCTTCAAGTCCAAACTTCTTTACGAGTTCCTTTGCGTATTTGGCTTGACATATGAAGTTCCCATCTTGCAATTGCTTGATTTGGAGTCCAAGAAAGAAATTAAGCTCACCCATTGAAGACATTTCAAATTCACATTGCATAATCTTTTCAAATTCTTTGCATAAAAACTCATTTAGTAGAACCAAAAATTATATAATCAACATAAATTTGCACAATTAAAATATCATTATCAACATACTTAGTGAATAGTGTTGTATCTACTTTGCCTTTAATAAAATCTTTTGAAATGAGAAAACTAGAAAGCCTTTCATACCAAGCTCTTGGAGCTTGTTTCAATCCATACAAAGCTTTATCAAGTTTAAAAACAAAATCGGGATGAACATGATCAACAAAACCGGGAGGTTGAGCAACATAAACTTCTTCATTTATAAAACCATTCAAAAATGCATTTTTCACATCCATTTGAAAAAGTTTAAAATTTTTGAAAGATGCAAAAGCTAGTGTCATCCGTATGGCTTCAAGCCGTGCTACGGGTGCAAAGGTCTCCTCAAAGTCAATTTCCTCAACTTGAGTGTAACCTTGGGCCACTAACCTAGCCTTATCCTAATCACATTTCCGGACTCATCCATCTTGTTTCTAAAGATCCACTTAGTACCAATTATTGGTCTATCGTGGGGCCTAGGAACAAGGTGCCAAATTTGGTTGCGCTCAAATTGATTGAGTTCCTCTTGCATGGCTAGCAACCAATATGAGTCCGCCTCGGCTTCGAGGATGCTTTTGGGTTCAAAATGAGAAATGAAAGCAAAATTACCACATAGGTCATGGAGTTTGGAGCGAGTTATACCCCTTTAGATGCATCACCTAAGATGAGCTCCTTGGGATGATTTGTGGCATATCTCCAAGCTTTAGGAAGCGGTTGAGAGCTTTCCTCTTTATCCTCTTGAACGTAACCAATTGGTTCTTGCTTATCATCTTGAGCGGGCGAGTCCTTCAAGGATAGTCTCTTCATGTCTTCACCTAATGGTTCAATCTCTACAACATTCTCAACAAACACATTAGATTCTTCAAATTTAACATGCATGGATTCTTCAATGGTAAGGGAAGATCTATTGAATACTCTATAAGCTTTACTAGTAGTAGAGTATCCAACAAGGATAGCTTCATAAGCCTTAGCATCAAATTTACCCAAGTTATCTTTAGTGTTCAAAACAAAACACTTGCATCCAAAAACTTTGAAATATGAAACATTAGGTATTCTATAGAATGATACATTTCAAAAGATGTTTTGAAAGAATTTTTACATAAATAAATACGATTTGATATATAGCATGCGGTGTTTACGGCCTCGGCCCATAGATATTGAGGGAGGTCATACTCACTTATCATTATCCTAGCCATCTCTTGAAGTGTTCTATTTTTCCTTTCTACAACTCCATTTTGTTGTGGAGTTCTAGGACAAGACATTTCATGCTTAATTCCCTTTTCATCACAATAAGTCATGAAGAGTTGGTTAACAAACTCACCACCTCTATCACTCCTTATTTTCAAAATCGGAAAACCTTTTTCTTTTTCAACTCTTTTTCGAAAAATCTTAAAACGAGAAAAAGTTTGATCTTTGTGTTCCAAGAAGAAAACCCAAGTGAAACGGGAAAAATCATCAACTAAAACAAATACAAATCTACTACCATTTAAGCTCTTAGTTTTAGTGGGTCCAAAAAGATCCATATGAATTAATTCTAAAGGCCTAGTTGACATGATATCCTTGATTGGTTTGAAGGAAGACTTGGTTTGTTTCCCAAGTTAGCACGCACCACAAATGCGGTCTTTCTAAACTTCAAGCAAGGTATACCCTTCACCAATTCCTTTGAATTAATCCTAGAAAGATGGTCAAAAGATGCATGTCCTAATCTTCTATGCCAAAGCCAAGAATTTTCATCAAAAGCATTTAAGCATTTAGTAGAACATTCCACATTAAGCATGTCAATAATATAAACATTATCATCACGCAAACCGGTAAGAATACAATCATTGGATTTAATATCAAAAATCTTGCAAGAAGTATCATCAAAAATAACTTTAAGTCCACGATCACAAAATTGACTAATACTAAGCAAATTATGTTTCAAACCATTAACAAGTACAACATTTTCTATAATGGGAGATGCACCAATTTGAATGTTACCTATACCGATGATAGTGCCTTTGGAGTCATCCCCGAAGGTGACGGAGCCACCTTCCTCGTACCTTGATAGGGTTGTAAAGTTATTGAGGTCCCACGTCATGTGTCTAGAACAACCACTATCAAGGTACCACCGCTCCCTACGTCTTGGATCCTTGGTGTGTACCTACATCAAATAATTTAGGACTTGATTTTCGTACCCACATTTTCTTGGGTCCTAAAGAGTTAGTTTCATTAACCCAAACAAGATTATTGGTCCTATTTATTTGGTCATAACAAAATTTAGCCAAATGTCCATTCTTACCACAATATGTGCATCTATACACTCTACCATATTTAAAAGCATAGTGAGTGTGTGATTTGTGAGCATGAGAATTGTGAGCATGAAAAGATTTAGCATGAGAAGTGTTATGTGTAGTGTAGCATGAGGAATCTTAACATGTGAATCTTTAGCATGAGAGGTGTGCTTTTTAGAAAACATTTCTTCAAGTTTCTTAGTGTTAAAAGCACAATCCTTTAAAGTCTTTTCAAAATCAACAATTCTAGTTTTCAAAGAAGAAATTTCTTTTTCATCAATTTTAGAAAATTTTGCTTTACAAGCAACTTTGTAAGCACAAAATTCATTTTGGGTAGAAATGAGATTTGAAGAAATTTCATCTTTTTCTTTAGAAATAATAGCAAGTTGATTTTTAAAAAAAGCAACTTCTTTTTCCAATTTAGAGCATTCAATTTTTTATTGTCATAAGTTTCTGAAAGTTCAACAAAGGCATGAACAAGAACTTCTTTGCTTAATTCATCATCTTCATCATCGAGAGGTTGAGGGGTTACCTTTGGTGTGTTTGCCATGAAACACATATTCGCTACATCTGCCTCTTCCTCGGACTCACTTTCCGAATCCCAAGTTGCCTTGTACGCTTTCTTTTCTTCCGGTTTCTTTGGCTTGAAGGAGGAGGTCATCTTCTTCTTGAACTCCGGGCAATCCGTCATGATGTGTCCGGGCTTTCGGCAATTGTAGCATATAATTCTCCTCTCCTCTTTGCCTTCAAATTTCCTTCAGAAGTTGAGCTTGTTCCTCCGATACATTCTCTTCACATTGCGAACAAGTAGTGATAGCTCCTTATCTTCTTTCATCTTCTTCATCGTCTTCAAGAGTGGATGAAGACTTGAAGGCTAAGGATTTCTTCTTTAGTGGAACGGCCTCTTCTCTTGCTTTCTTTTCCATCTCATAGGTTTTTAGGTTCCCAATGAGACTAATGAGGTCCATCTCATCCTTATCGTTCAATTCTTTTAGGGTGGTGGCCTTGATCTCCCATGATGTAGGAAGCGCCCGAATCACTTTTCTCACCTTTTGATCATTGGAGATGTCATCACCTAAAGAAGAAAGAGCATTTTTGATTTTAGTAAATCTAGTAATCATACAATCAATAGATTCTTCTTCAATCATTTTAAAGGATTCATATTGGGACCTTAAGAGATCTATCTTAGCTCTCTTACTTGTGAAGTCCCCTCGTGTGTGACCAATAAATGTTGCCAAATCTCATAGGCGGATTGGCAATGAATTACCCGTGTAAGGTCATCCTCATTCAAGGCGGTTAAGAGGGAATTTTGGGCCTTGGAGTTAGCCTCATATTCTCTAAAGTTGAAGTCGGTCCATGTGCTCTCATCACTATCGGGTGCAACATAGGGTTTGGTCAATGATTTAGCCACTAAGCTACCTAAGGATTGCAAAAAGATAGTCATCCTAACCTTCCAAATAGGGAAGTTGAGTCCATCAAATTTAGGAGGGGTTTTGATGTTATCGGCCATGTTTACTAGTGAATGACAAATGGAATACAAATGTTGATTAGCAAATTTTAAGGATCTCTCTATGGATGTTAAGCCAAAACCTAGAGTCCAAGCTCTGATACCAATTGAAAATCACCTAGGGGGGGTGAATAGGTGATATTGCTAATCAATGCACAATATAAAAATTATGAAGCAACAATCTCACAAAGCAAGTGAATATAGCAATGAATGTAGAGAGCAAGTAATAAGAGCAATGAAAATAGAGCAAGAAATAAGAGCAAGTAAACCAAACGCAAACACCGTGATTTGTTATCGAGGTTCGAGCACCCAGCTCTACTTCCCCGCCTTCCCCAGAAGGATTCCAACCACTTCCACTATCACAAAGATGTCACAAATACACCGGAGTACCCAACTCCACAATCTCAAGTACAAGCAATCTCTGAGTAGTCAAAAGACCACAAACTCTCTCTTGCAAAATTCTCTTCCCTTACAAAGATCCTTATAGAATAATGAGTAGGAATGAAGCTCTTGTGTGTAAGGAGAAAAGAAAATGAAATCAGAGAATTCTTGAAAGCACTTCAGAAAATGAGAGAGAATTTTAGCACAAAAACCAAGAAACCAAGTCTTTTTGAAAGCCTTAAACTTTTGGAAATTTGATAATTTTTTCTAGTAACCAAACTCTCCCTAAACACCCCTATTTATAGGAGAGGGCTAGGGTTTAAAGATAAAACATTTTTAAGGCTAATCAGAATGTATTAAAACCAAAACATGTCACTTAAACACACTTAAGTGAGAAAAGGACAAAAATAAATCTGCTCAGAGAACTAGCCGTTACTGTTCAAACGGCTAGTCCGGTCGACCGGCCCGGTCGACCGCTAGTACAAAGAAAATAACCGTTGCAGGCTACGGTCGACCGGCCCGGTCGACCCAAATAAACAGAGAGCAAAGTGTTACAGTCAGGCAGGTCTCGGTCGACTGTGAAACGTGCACACTGATACGTGCATCTGCCAGAACCACGGTCGACTCGGGCTGTTGACCGGCAAAGCCTGACATAGGCACGGTCGACTCTAGCGGTCGACCGGCTCAGGCCAAAAATCAAATTTCAAACAGAATTTTGAGGAGATGAATATTTTTACCAAAAGATGTTTTAAATAGGAATAAGTATAAAACATAAATATGGATTTGTAGGCAGAGGACTTTGTATTAAAATATTTTTGTATAATTTGTATGAAATAAACTTAGAAATAAGATGTGCGCAAAATCGTGTGTGATGGAGCTTCAAACCTATTCACTATTCTTTAACAAAACTCTAAACTAAAAACAATCTAATAAATTATCTTGAGCAATCTGGAAGTCTTGAGCCATGCGATGCCTTGCTAGAGCCTTCTCTTCTATGTTCCTTCCTTGATGTGCAAAAAGCCTTCTTTGCTTCATGAACCTAGAAATTCTTGCAATAGCTAAGCAATGGCCTCCAAATATGGTACTAACCTGAAACTTATCTTAAACAAACTAATTAGTACCAAATAGCTCTTATTTGTTTTGTTATCATCAAAACTCTAAACAAATGGAGAGTGTAACCTTTTGGGCCAACAAAGAAGTGCTTGAAAATTTGGAGAGATCTAAGAGAACATGTGTTCTCTTGCTTTTAAGACTTTCAAAATCCCAGAGACTCAACTCTCTTTCATCCACGGTCTCGACGTGCCTTCTACCTTCAGAAGATTTTCAGAACCAAGCGAGAAGAAAATTCTCTTGAGAACGCTTGAACACCCGACCGATTGCATCATCAACGGGATAAAGTGATCGTGCGTTGATCAGATTCTCACCGACATATTTTCTCAGAATCTTAGAGGAGATCTACTTGTAACTTTCTTTTTCTTTCTTTAAATAAATACTTATAATTTTGCTCCTCAATTCTATTCTTTTGCAGGTTTTCCCCAATCATTTTTCAATGGAAAATAAGATGGCGACTCCGCTGTAGAATAGGATAGGAGGGTCTCTGTAGCCAAAGCTCCACTGGCTACAGGTCAGAAAGCAACTCCAACTGAGGTTGTGTTCAAACCTATGCCAGCCGCGTGTGCGGGTGAGCAAACCTCGCTCCAATTTTCTTCAGTCTCAACTGAGGCTAAGTCGACTTCATGTCAACATGACGGTCTATGTGAAGCCAAATAGATTCTACATGAACCTAAGACCACTCAGGACAAGCAGGTCTGGAAGGCAAAGCAAGGAACTTCACCGCGTGAAGTTTCATGCGAAGTTAAAACTCAACCTCGTCTCTTGCATGAAGACAAGGGAAAAGCACCCTTAAGTATTGGTAGCGTTGCTCATGTAGCTTCAACATGGGTGCTCAATGTCTCCTTAGCCGTGAGGATGAATTCGAACCACAAGGACGCAAAGCCTCACGGTTTCACCCAACCAGAGAGCCCTTGGTTCCAGTGCTAAGTCCGCTCCTCTCAGCGGAGTTAAGGGGGTATCCCCAAGTGCTGATAGCGTTGCTTATGCAGCTTTAGCACCTAAGGATACCAACAAAGTCCCTAGCCGCGAGGCTAGAACTAAAGCACTATGCAATACTAATTATATTCGCCGTAGTGCAAAGGTCAAAACACCACTTCGTGCTAAAAGCAGAGCTACCAAAGCTTCGCTCCCAATGCTTTCTAGCGCTAAGCTTGCACTTGGGGCGGAGCTAAAAGTTTTGCTTTGCTAAGTGAAGTTAATACTACAGGTGAGGTTGTTTTAATTCTTTTGTAGTTAAAAAACGAAGCTTCAATGCTAGAGTTCTCTAGCTTGAATAGCCTAGTATGCGACCCCCTCGAGTCTCTGTATGAGATCGCTTAAGTCCAGTTAATCCCGATTTACGAGAGTTCTTAACTAACAAACAGAAGTTCTGTTGTGAAGAACTAAGCCATACTTCTCTCTCCTGCTGTGAACAAGTAGGTTCAAAAATTTGATCGGGGCGGAACCAAGCACTTGAAAATATATGTTTTATGAAATCAATAAAAATGTAGATGTGTTAATGTTCCCTCGATGCTTCCGTTAAAGTATTGACTCAACGGGTCGAATTCACAGGGACGGGAGGCGATAGAAGCATTAACAGTTTATGTTCATGTCGGTTGTTAACAGGTTCTTCTTTGTTAAAGAATGAGAAAAAGAAGAAAGAAAAGAAAATTCAGAAGTGATAGGTGGAGAAGGCGATGAAAGCGGCGATGTGAAAATAAAATAGAAGTGGTTTGAAAAAAAAGAGAAGATGGAACAAAGGTGAACTAAGAAGGTTGATAAGAAAACGATAAAAAGGTTTTAGAAATTGTTTTAAAGACAAAGTAAAAAGAAAGAGAAAAACTATGAAAGAAAACTCATGGCTACTATCTACTAATTGCTCTACTAATCATGCTAACCTCTTAATAATAGTTGCCTCACATGGATCCTTGGCCATCACTAGCCCTTGGCTTCAAGAGAAGATACAAAGCATGGCTCATAAGATTGTTCTTCTACATTCAAACAACACATCCATACACACAATAAGTTGCAAGCTACTATTAAATCATCAAAACCAGTAAGAGGTGAGCATGAAAGAAAGAAGACATTGCAAGTTAGCAAGTTAGTGGGTTAGATGTTAGAAATGTAAGAATATTAGAATCCATCATCATGAGCCATCAATGGCTCTTGCAAGAGCAAGGCCATGTAGAGGCTATTAGATTCATGTAGATTATCAAGTAAGTGGTTAGATGGTTAGTGGTTATTAGTTAAATTGCCATGAGAAGAAAGTTAGCTAAGCATCATGTAGAAGATGGAGAAGATTACAATGGAGAAGAATAGAGACATCTTTACATAGATTGTCACAATCTATTACATCAATCTCTCTCTCTCTGAATCTCTCTGGCCTAATACATGAATCTAAAAGAAAATAAAAAATAAAAGAAAGAAGAAGAACGCCTACACTACACTGCACTACACTAAAAGAGAGAAAACCTAGCCTAATTTTAAATCTGCTTACGTTTTGGGTCTCTGCAGGGGTATATATAGGCGAAAGAAGCATCTGGAAGGCGAACGAGGCCACGCGTCAAAAATCGACGCATGGGCCCACTAGATTCCGTGGAAACGCGACATTTGCCATGTTTTCACATCAAAACCAGGGACTTAGGTCCTTGGTTTTGGTGGAACTTTTCCTTGCTTTTAGGACCTTCCTAGTATATTCGGATTCTGGTATTTTCGCCTAGATATTCGTCTGACGTGCACAAGGATCTAGGTTCAATGCATCTTCTAGAAGCTCCCTTACTTGGCCTCCAAGAAATCCAGCTTTAATTCTCCAAAAATGTGTCTAATTAAGCTCTTATTTATCCTTTGCCCTTTGACTCTTGATTTGTCTGCAAGAGAGACCAAAACACAGTTTAGACTGACATTTTATTCATAAATCAGTAGGAAAATATGATATAATAATGCAGAATTATAGACTAATCAGTGCCAGTTGGTGACAGTGCATTCAGTCCATTGCCCACTAGGGCCAGTCCCCGTCTCTCTTCCAGCCTAACAATCAGTTTTTGACTGACTATCGATTCAAGCCCCTGTGAAGCCTCAGAAAAGAAACAAAGCACAAAACGTGCCAGATCTTCCCTCAGTGTCAACATGATAGGGAGGGGGCGCGAACCACTCAGGCCATATGAGGGAGATGTGATACTAACTATCCTTCATTCAGTTCTCCAGATTCAAACTATAGCCCCGATTTGGGCAAAGTCATAGTAGGATAAGAAGGTGCATTCTGAGGAATAAGATCCAGGGTAGCAATCCCCTATAATTATGAACAACTGTCCTCTTCAATTGGGTGATGACACCAGAACCATTGAAAAGTCTCTTCCAGTGGTCTGATGATGAGGGAGAAGCTAGCAGATATGCTTCTTCAGCAACGGTCAGCTCTGTGCAAACGGGAAGAGTATTGGCTAACATGGCCGATAACAACAATGATAGCCTTCGTCAATGGATGGAGGCTTAAGAATAAACTTCCAAGGTATAGTAAGAAGCTTTGGACAATATTCAACAGATGCTAGCTCAGCTCCTGACCAACCGAAATAATAATGATATCGGAAGCAATCATAATGAGGAGGAACATAATGATGGTGAACTGCCTAAGACTGAGAAGTCAAAAAAAAGTTCTTCAATGGATGTTGAATTTGTTAAAGGCATCCTAGCTCTGATTGCATCCCTACCTCAGAGGGATGAGCTGAAGAAAGTAGGTATGACTCGCCCTTGCCCACTAGAATGGGATTCAGTGCCATACCCACCGAAATTCAAACCACCTATGTTACATACGTATGATGGTAAGAGCTCACCGAACCAACATATCTATTACTTTTGATCCCAGACTGGTAATGTAATAAATAATGATGCCATCATGGCCAGACTATTTATCGGTACTCTCAAATGAGTGGCCTTCGATTGGTTCAGAAGCCTTCCATCAGGTTCCATTAATTCTTGGATCGATTTAGAGACTCAGTTCCTCTCTCACTTCTATGAGGATAATACCGAGATAACCATGGATAAACTTCTTTTCACTATGCAAAAGAAAGGACAATCAGTCCGTGATTACATTAAAAGATTCAGGAACCTATCTCTGAGATGTCCAGCAGGGATGCCATTACCTATGTTATTGCAGACATGTAGGCACAACTTCCTGAACCAAGTAAAAATTCGCATGGAAGCTGTTAAGGCCCACACTTGGAAAGAGTTTATTGAGCAAGCCGAAATAGCCGAGAAGTCGGCTAAAAAGTTTGAGCCTTCTATACCTAAAGGAAAATGGGGCGTGATAATAAAGGACGCGGTGAAATAGCACAGTCTCCCAATCAAAAGGGAAAGGAAACCATGTCTATGGAGTTGTCAGGGAAAACTCCTCCGATAACTAAGAAGAGTGGCGCCAGTAATTAGAGTTCAAGTTTCCTCCGAAACAGTACTTCTTCAAAGATGAGCAGGTGGTTACAATATTCCATTTGCTCCAAAAAGGTAATAAGTTAAAGCTACCAGAAGTCCGACGTTGTAATGAAGTGGGATGCACAAACGATCCGAACTATTGCCTCTTCTATAGGATGGTTTACCATCCTACCAACAAATGCTTTGTTCTTAAGGACAAAATTCAGGCTTTGATTGACGCTGGAGTTCTGACTTAAAGTCAGAATAAAAGAAGATCACTGCAACCATGGTGACTCTCGAGTTCGACACTCTTCCGAAGGTTACTGTCCCCGACGAACATGCTCCAGTCCCAAAGGCACGACTGGAGGTAAGTAATCCTTCAGTAAAGCAGCAGGAGGCTAAAGGTCTCCTTCCACTGACATTGAAGACTGGTAAAATTATGTAGGTGCACCCAGATCTTGCCATAGATAAATAATGGGATTCAAAAAAACCCAAGCCAAAGGGGAAATCTTGCAATGTCGTCTCTGTCTTACCAGATGATGACAACATAACAGTACCTTCTCTCAGTGATTCTGAAAATGAGAAACATACTTTGGCAGCACAGATGTTACACCCCAACTAATAGGTTCGGTCTGGGAATCATACCTAAGGCAGTACGAGAAGACCACTGACAAGACACAACAGCCAATGACATTAGTGGAACTACCTGTTCTGGCTTCAGTTCCAACGCCAGCAAAAGAAAAGTGGAAAGAAGTCTGATTTGACCTCGTGTTGTAGAGAACTTCGGGTCTGGGACTAGATGCCCCTTTTTGCTTTGATATATTGGCATAATTAGCCAATATTCCAGCTCGGATCACTATGCACAACTACTTCGCCTCTTAAAAGAGACAAGAGAGGCACTCAGGGACGCACTGACTAATTCAGAATCATTTCTGATATATATGCTGAAGACCTCTGAAGATGACAGTTAACCCTTGTGCCATGAATGTCATCATGTACAGCTGAAAATACCTGCCATCACCTTCACTGCTGAGGACATGCTCCTCAAAGACAAAAAACATGATCGACCCGTGTATTATACTGGATACATCAGCTCGACGTGCATTGAGAGAGTACAGGTTGATCCAGGGTCTGCACTCAGCATCATCCCTAAAAGGCTCCTCTACTTTCTTGGGATTTCGCTTAATAGGCTATCAGGAACGACTACTATGATATATAGCTTTAATGTAGGAAGTAGTCACCCATTAGGAAAAATTTGACTTCACCGTCAAATTGGGAACTAAAATTGGAAGTGACATGTTACGTCATCGACACTGACACGTCATACAATTTATTGTTTGGGCAGCCTTGGTTCACGCTAATTAGATCGTTCCTTCCACTCTGCACCAGTGCTTCAAGTACGTGAAAGATAATGCAACAGTAGGAACAATATTTGCTGAAAAACAGCCGTTCAAGGGAGTTGAAAACTACTTTACTGATGCTCTCCTTTACTAGGAAGCTAACGAAGTAGCAAAAGAACCGTTGCTTGAAGACGACGATAGCGGTAATGAAGCTGATTTGGAGTCAGAGGAAGACACGCCGGCTACTCTTGTTTTCAAACCAATTGTAGCATATTTTAATGATCCTAAATGTAACAATCCCTTCGAGGATGATGGTGAATGGGTGATCAATGTAATGTCACTTTTGATTGTCCTGTGAGCTTAGACAATACTTCCTTGCACATGCCCTTGTCCATGATAAGCGTGACAGGTACGCCTGTAGAGAGTGGAGAAGGCTCGGTCTTTGTGATCCCTCCATCCAAAAGGAGTCAATCACCAATAGTATTCGGTAGGGTCCAACCCTGAATGTTTGCAGTTACAGACTCGGGTTCTAACTCAGAGCCCCTACAATTTTCCATTATGCAAGATCAGCGCGCCATATGATGAGAAAAATGGGGTACAATTTACAGCGTGGGAATGGCTTAAACTTCGGAAGGGAACAACGTGGTCTTCTACGGACTTTCCGCAGAAAAGGAAGCCAACAAATTATTAAGATAAAACACATAGGGGGTTAGGATATGTTATACCTCCCGCTCCATTTCAATCCGACGATGACAAATCTATCTTGTCACATTCCTTCACTTCATCTGAGTGGGAATCAGATGTCAGCATGGGGTACTCTTCAAAAATCTCTTCATCAATATGACTTCAATCAATCAATTGGAGCATGAAGAGGCTATTGAAATGTTTGATGCTGAGCCATGGGCTTAGCAACTCGATCTTCAGTGGGAAAAGCGATTTGAACAACGTGAACCGCCTCTAAGGATAGGGTAATTCAGGTTGATTTGTGTAGTCGAGATCAACCTAAACCCATCTCTATAAGTGAAAGTCTATCACTTACAGAAAGAGAAGAATTGATAGCTCTTATATAAGAGTATATCGATGTCTTTGCATGAAAATATGAAGATATGCCCGATCTCGATCCGCAAATAGCCTTGCATTGTTTAAACATTAAGCCTGATAATCTGCAAAAAGCAAGCACAAAAATAGGTAAAGAAATGTAGGTCGATGTTCCTGCTTTTGCGATTCTTCCATAGTATCAAAATGGCTCTACGGGTCGTATCCACAAGGAGGGAGAGCGATGAAAGCTTGATGCGACTTCTTTGTTCAAGAAAAGAGAAAGTTCTTTGTTTTAAATAAAGAATTTGAAAATGAAAACAAGTTGGTTTCAAAAATTATTTTAGAATGATTGGTGGTTTGTAAAAGTGATTTTTCTAGATGGTAAAAATGCATGGCTAACTTTCTACTAAATGCTCCCACTAATCTCTAACTTCTTAAAGATGTGGCCTCACGATGGATCATAGGCAAGCATAACCCTTATGCATAGGAACTATTCACGTGGAAATTGAGTGAAAGTTCTCCCTTTAACATTAGTTTTACACGGCAAAAACTTGAACATTCCCTCATCAAGATCTAATTGAAGACGAGAATACGGGAAGACACAAGTGCACTAATGGTATCAGCAAAATTAAAAGGAAAATCTCTAACTTACAAAAAAAAGCAAAGTTTAAACTCTGTAGATCATCAAAAACCCGTTAAGTATGAAATATAAGAGAGCTAATACTTGTAAGTAAGTTAGAATTAGAACTCTCGTCTTAAGATGTCATAGCTCTCGTTTGCACAGGGCTTATTTGATACTATTGACTCATTTGGGTTATCAATTAAGTTGTTAGAGATTAGTGGGTTGTAGTTAGTTACCCATGCAATTAGAGTGTTAGTTAGACATGATAGTAAAGTAAACAACAAGAGAGAAGAAGTAAAGAGAAAAGAAGTTACACTAATACAGGAAAATAAAAGCAAATGGAAAAACACAAGTAAATGGAAATAAGAAAGAGAAGTAATTACTTGTATTAGCTTGTTATCCTTCAAATACAACTTTTACACATTCTCTCTCTTTTACTCTAATGGCTAAACTAACTAGAAGAAGAAGAAAAGCAACAACAACTACAACTCCAAAATCAAACTAACATAAAGATCCTAAAGCTCTGGATATCTCCTTCTGAAGAATCCCTGGGGGTATTTATAGGCACCAGGGGAAAGAGGGCTAGGGGGACAACCCCTGGACCAAAGCACGGGTGTGGCCGCGCCCGTGCGGCCGAGGAAACGCGACCTGGGCCGCGTTTTCGTTGCCCTGTCAGGGCAGCGTGCGCCTGGCTTCCTGTTGCGTGCCGTCCCTTTTGTCCCCTGTCAGATGGATCTGCTAGTTTGTTGATTTGATGCCCTGGGCTGACAAAATCTCCTCCCTAAGGTCAATGGCTACTTGGTAGGCTTTTAATTACCCATTAAATGGTGGTTTAGTGTCTTCTTCTTCATTTACACACCATGGACCTAGGATCAAGCAAGCAAAGCTTTATTAGCAGAATTTTATATCAAATAAGTATGCGAATGTGATACAAATCATGCACAATTAGAGACTAATCACACCCCCACACTTATCTTTGCTCATCTCGAGCAAAACAAAAATAAGAAAATTATTATACCACTTTCGCAGGTGACGCGATTGCACTGAGCATGTGCAACAAGCCTTTAAACCTCTAGATTTCTCCTAGAGGAGGAGTATTATCTCCTGAGAGTTTTCAGCAGATTGCCCCTACAAAATCTAGTAACTGAAAAAAATATTAGTTGTTAGTAAACTTCTTTCAAGAAAAAGAACTTTCAATCATCTAAGTAAAAATGACCAAATGATGTAAGAATTAGGTTCAAGTCTCATAAGTCCTCCTATACTTTAGCTTTCATAAAAGAAGAAATAATAGTTTTTCTTTAAATTTAGAAAGGATTTGTACTTCTAACTCATTCTGTTATTTTGCTTTAGATGGATATGCGTAATGTGTAAGTGTGATGTGCTTGGGATTTCTCAACTCAACTTTGATTATCATTAATTTTATTAATATTTTATCTATTATTCTTGGTTTTATTAGATTTTCTACTTTACTCATGTAACATATATCAAACTGATGACTCCCAAAAAGATGGTTTTAGGGCATCAGGTGGAAAAACACCTCTCAGGTCAAACATGCAAGTAAAGTAGGCCACGAAATTAAGATTTACTTATATATCATATTTATTTATTTTTTTTTAGCGTGAGTAATCATGCTTCTTGAGGCACAATTATCCAGATTTTTTTTCAGAGTTGTGTCTCTAAATCCCAAGCATGTGTATGGTCTTATGCATATTCTACTAAGGCTAAATAAAAGGTATGAATTATTTTTCTTATCCCTTCCAACTCTTAGTCAAACCAATGTTTCTTGTTTATTTAGGCAAAAATAAAAATTCATTAATAAGGTTCCCTTAATTCCTATAACCTTTTGGTATTTTTATAAAGAGTATGAAATTTCTTTTTATTCTGGAGATTTTTTATGGAAAGAAGAAAGAAAAAGAAACAGTGTTAGCACCCCCCACACCTATCTAATGCATTGTCCTCAATGCTTAGTCATGTAAATGCAAATACAATAAATAGTGGGAAGAAAGAGATCCCCGCTGTCGTCGACTCCGGCCGGCCAAGTGCGAATAGGCTAAGGGAGAGGGAGAAGAAGAAATTTCCATAAAGGTTATGTACAAGTATATAAAGGGTAAGCATAGAAATGAAAAGAAAAATAATTATACTTGTTTTGGGTGTGTGGATGGCGATAGTCTATTATATGATGGAGCAAAAAGACTCAGCACAAGTTTAGCCTGGGATACAGGCTCAGTGGTCTTAAAGGGCTTTAGTTTTTGACCATTCACTTTGAATTCTGTGTTGTTCGTAGGATCTACAATAATCACAGCACCGTGTGGGAAAACGGTGCGCACAATGAACGGTCCAGACCAACGAGTCTTCAGCTTCCTCGTGAAAATGTAAAGCCTCGAGTTATACAGCAGAACCTTGCCTCTCGGGGCAAAGTTATTCAGGTTTATGATGGTCATGAAAAAATTTAGTCCTTCTTTTGGTGATCTGAGCATTGTCATAGGTTTCATTCCGTATCTCCTCTAATTCTGAGATCTGCAGTCTCCTTAGCTCACCGGCCTTACTCAGATCAAAATAGAGTTTCTTAATGGCCCATAGGGCATGGTGTTCTAACTCAACTGGCATATGACAGGCTTTTCCAAATATGGTTCTGTAAGGAGACATCCCCAGGACTGTCTTAAAAGTAGCACGGTAAGCCCACAATGCATCATTGAGTATGACCGACCAATCCTTTCGGTTTTGTTCGACAGTCTTTTCCAAAATGAGCTTGATTTGTCGATTGGTGAGTTCGACCTGCCCATTTGTCTGGGGATGATACGGAGTAGATAACTTGTGATTGATGGAATATTTCCGCATTAGAGCTTCAAAAACTCTATTGTAGAAATATGATCCATTATCAGTAATTATCGCTCTGGGGGTGCCAAATCGGGAGAAGATATTTTTTTTGAGAAATTTGACAACCACTTTGTTGTCATTGGTCTTTGTTGGCACAACTTCTACCCATTTAGAGACGTAATCGACAGCAACCAAAATGAACTGGTTACCGAAGGAATTAAGGAATGGTCCCATGAAGTCGATACCCCAAACATCAAAAATTTCAACTTCCAGGATCAGGTTTAGGGGCATCATGTCTCTTCTTGAAATTTTCCTAATCTTCTGACAATTTGCACATGTCTTGTAAAAGTGGAATGAGTCTTTAAACAAAGTGGACGAGTAAAACCTACTCTGTAAAACTTTCTCTGCAGTCTTGCGGGGACCGAAGTGTCTTCCGCATGCATGTTCATGGCAAAAGCTTAGCACACTCCTCTGTTCTTCCTCTGGTATGCATCATCAAATAATCTGATCGGGACAATACTTAAAAAGATAAGGCTCTTCCCAAAAGAAGTACCTTACTTGGGTAAAGAAACGACACTTGTTTTGCTTTGTCCAGTCAGCGGGTATTTGTCTAGTGGCCAGGTAATTGACTATGTCCGCATACCAGGGTTCCCTGAAAATGGCCAGGATGCGCTCATCTGGGAAATCTTCGTTAATCAGAGGTTAGATGATAGGTGCGTTCAGAATTCGTGATAGATGATCAGCGACCACATTTTCTATACCTCGTTTATCCTGAATTTTCAGGTCAAATTCTTGAAGAAAAAGGATCCACCGAATCAGTCGGGCTTTTGCTTCCTTCTTGGTCATGCGGTATTTTAGTGCCGAGTGATCTGTGAAATCACCGTCATGAGGTATTTTAGTACCGAGTGCTTCTTTCTATCACAAAGACAATGATTAAGAATTCCTTCTCAGTCGTTGTATAATTCTGTTGGGCATCATTCAAGGTCCTACTCGAGTAATAAACCACGTGCTGCCTATTATCGATACGCTGTCCTAGAACAGCGCTAATAGCAAAATCAGAGGCATTGCACATGATTTCAAATGGTTGCGTCCAATTAGGAGGAGAAATAATAGGCGCAGAAATAAGTTATTGCTTAAGCTTACCCCATGACTTGAAACATTCATCGTTAAAATCAAATGGCACGTCCTTTGCGAGCAGTTTGTTAAGGGCCTAGCGATCTTGCTAAAATCTTAATGAACCATCGGTAGAACCCAGCATGCCCTAGAAAGGATCTAATATCCTTGATGCTTTTGGGAGGTGGAAGCTTAGCAATCACTTCTACTTTTTCCTTGTCCACTTCAACGCCACTCCTAGAAATCTCATGGCCTAGGAAAATCCCATGTCTCACCATGAAGTGACATTTCTCCCAGTTCAGAGTTAGGTTCTTTTTCTTGCATCTTGGCAGAACTAACTCAAGATGATGAAGACATTGTTCAAATGAATCTCCGTACATGGAGAAGTCATCCATGAAAATCTCAAGAAAACGTTCTACCATGTCGGAGAACAAACTGAGCATGCACCGTTGGAATGTTGCAGGAGCATTGCACAATCCAAAGGGCATGCATCGATAAGCGAAGGTTCCGAACGGGCAGGTGAATGTGGTCTTCTCCTGGTCTTTTGCAGCAATAGGGATTTGATTGTACCCATCTAGGAAGCAATAGTACTCATGTCCAGCTAAGCGTTCAAGCATTTGGTCGATGAAGGGTAGCGGGAAGTGGTCTTTACGTGTGGCTGCATTCAACTTTCTATAATCGATACAAACACGAACTTTGGTAGGTAGTCTTATTTATACCAACTCTTTTTGCTCATTTTCAACCACTGTAAAGCCAGCTTTCTTCGAGACCGCATGAACAGGGCAACCTATTGGCTATCAGAAATGGGATAAATGATCCCATTATCTAATAGTTTCAAAATTTTCTCTCTTATTGCCTCTTGCATAAGTGGGTTAAGCCTGCATTGTGGGTCCCTCCTGGGAGTCTCTTCATCAGTTAAATGGATTCTATGTTGAACTATGGCTGGACTTATCCCTTTGATATCCTTCATTTTCCATCCAATGGCTTCCCTATGTCTCTCCAGAGTAGACATTAAGCTGTCATCTTGTTGCTTAGTCAGGTGGGAAGCTATGATGACTGGCAGGGTTTCTCTTCAGGTAGGCGTGCTTGAGGTGTTCAGGTAAGGAATTTAGCTCAAGGGAAGGTGTTGCTTCATTGGAGGTAATATTCAAACTTTCAATCCTATGATGAGGTACACTTGGGCTGACGCCCAGTCCACTACCGAATCTACCATCTGGTCTATATTAAAATCCTCAGACTCCAGATCAAACTCTGCCTGTGTTTCCATCTCCAGGCTTTCCCAATGCTCACTGGTCAGATTTTCAATAGAATTGACCTCAAAAGTCTGATCATTTGATATCCCTGGGTTGTCTTTCCAAGATTGAAGACGTTGACTTCCTTCGTCATTTCTCCAAATGTCAATCGCATGGAATCGTTCCTACAGTTGATTATGGCATTGGCTTTAGCTAGGAATGAGCGCCCTAAGATGACCAGAGTTTAAGACCGCGGATTTGACACAGGTTGGGTCTCAAGCATACTGAAGTAAACGGGGTAGATGAAATCCCCGACCCGGATAAGGACATCTGTGACTCCCCCTTGGGAATTTTCACAGATTGGTCAACTAACTGAATGGTGACTCGAGTTGGACTCAGCTCGCCTACCCAAGTTGCTGGTATACTAAGAAAGGTATCAAGTTGATACTTGCTCCCAAGTCAAGTAGTGCTCTGTTAATTTCTTTTTGTCCTATAGTGCAGGAAATTGTGGGACATCCGGGATCCTTGTATTTCACTAAAATGGGACCAGACAGAATTTCGCTTATATTGGTTGCCAAGAACACTTTCTTGGCACATTTGTCTTTCTCTTCTTCGTACACATATCCTTAACAAATTTGGCATAAGCTGGGACTTGTTGGATAGCGTCAAGAAGAGGCACATTCAGCTTGACCTGGTTAAACATCTCAAGCATCTTCTCCATGTGCATATTCTTATTGTTATTCGTAAGCCTAATGGGAAAGGGTGCTACAGGCTTATAAACTTTTTCAGCAGCTTTGTTCTCATCAGATGTGTGTGGAGCAGATTAGGAGGAACTAGCAGAGGTAGAGGCTGGAGTAGGATCAATGTGGACTGGATTTTTCTGTTGGTAGGCCTGGTTGTCCACCTTCTTTTCAGATCAAAGTGTGTGAACAGCATTGCACTGGTTGATCGAAAGATCCTGAATTTCATACGCTTGATTGGAGTTTTTAGGGTTAATCAGCGGCTGACTAGGTAAAGTACCCTTTGGTCTTTCACTTAGAGAGCTAGCAACAGGCTCATCTGCATTTCCAATCTCGATATAGCCTGTGAATAGTTGTTCAGTGTTTGTCCCTGATTTTGCATGAAAGTGGCTTGGGACTTCATAAAAGCTTTCATGCTCTCCTCTAATTTACTGAATTTCTTTTCCATTGGTGAACTTTGGGAGGGGGAAGATGGAGCTTGACTAGGGAAATTTGGTGGAGGACTTGGATGGTGAAAATTGTTGGAGAAATTAGGCCTGAGAGGATTGTTGTAGGCCCAAGAGAAATTTGGGTGATTCCTCCAATCGGGATTGTATGTTTGCGAGTAAGGATTATGCGGCGGCCGTTAGTAGGCTGCGTTCAGATGTTTCGGTGGCACTTGCTGGGTATGGAAAACAGGGCACTCTTCAAAGACATGGTTCGGTACCTGACAGTATGAACAACCCGGATTGTAAATTAATGGTGGGCTGATTTGGTTGATATTGTCTGGCTCTTTTGTTTCTAGAGCATCTATTCTCCTCATTAGGGTTACAATCTTAGCTTCTGCAGCAATGGATGATTCTAGAGATAGGAACTCTCCTCTTGAAGTTATAGATTGTGAATTCCTTGATTTTTCTGAGACTGGCTTCCATTGTAGGGTTTTCTCAGCTAAATTCTCAAATAAATCCCAACCCTGATTCTTATCTTTTTGCAAGAACCCTCCATAACACATAGTTTCTAATAGGGTTTTCGTCTGATAATCTAAACCATTATAGAGAATCTGGCACTGACGCCATTTCTCCACACCGTGATGAGGGCACTGAGCTAGGAGGTCTTTGAATTGCTCAAAGTATCTCCAAAATGGTTCGCTCGGTTCTTGCCTGAACTGCATGATATTCTTTCTAATGAGGGAAGTTTTGTGAATTGGGTAGAATTTCTTCAAGAAGGCCTTGACGAAATCGTCCCACGTTGTAACTGAATCTACTGCCAAACTATACAGCCATTTTTTGGCTAGGTCCTTTAAGGAAAAGGGGATGAAACGTAACCTAACGGCATCGTCTTCTAACTGGGGAATCCGCATCATGAGGTACACTTCTTCAAATTCCCTAACTAAGAAGTATGCGTCCTCCGATTCTAAACCATGAAACTTTGGGAGAGTGTTGATGAATTAAGGCTTTAATTCAAAGTTATTTCCATTTGCCTCAGGCAGTTTTATGCAAGATGGCAATGAGGTTCTGATCGGGTTTAACCTGTCCTGAAGTGACGCCATCACCGGCTCTGAATGCAAGGGTAGAGAAGTATTTCTGGTTAATCTGAAAGTTACAGGATCTTTAATCTACTCTTGCATGCAGTATACCACAAACAACGTAAATACAACAAACAATCGAAAAGAATAAAAAATAAACAAAGGAAAGAAAAATAACCACCAAGCCTTAGTCTAAGGTACCTGGACCTAGAAGACTCCTAACTGGTCGATTCTCTAGGAGAGATTTTTGCAGGAACTCGACTACAAGCTAATCAGCCAGAAAAGGGCAAAACTCGGTGGGAGGTATCCGGGCGTGAGCCATGGGCCTTAATTACGCCAAACCACAGAGCTTTCGAGGCTTTACCTCTCAATCCACTTTCCTTAGACACCGATTTTGCAGGAGTATAGTTCTTGCAATTTTCACCCTCAGGTAATCTCTTAATGAGTCAGAGATGTCCCTAGGGCTAACGTCTATCAATTTTTAGTTAAGGCTTGGGATAGTGTGAGTGCTCTTGGAGATGATTTTTGGGTTAAGGAAGAGTGATGAAATTCCCACCTTATCTTGTTTATTTGGGATTTTGCCCTTAATGTCGATTGTGTAAGTGTACATTTTATTCGCAACAAGCTAACACTCAAAGCGATAAATCACTCCAAAATGTTGGTCCTATTCTATATAATGCACACGTACCTTTTTTCCAGCATTCTTTAACAGAAATTGAAATGAATTGAAATAGACACGTGCCCTTAATGCAAGAGTCTAATCCAAATTTCAATTAAGTAACAATTAAATTTTTGTTGAGTTTATTACACATATATAAGGTGAAGCATTCAAGGGAATGAAAAAAATTTTGAGAAAGCAATTTGAGCGGTTTTCGGCAACCCCACAGAAGATATCGTTAGTACTTCAATCGGAGAAACTCGCTTTTACACGAATTTTCCAAGGGCAAATGAATCCTGGTGTAACGTCTTTGGCCACCACTTTCGCGTCCCATGATAATGAGCTCCTTAGTACTTCTCCTACACGTAAGAACAAAGAAAAATCTTTAGTATTGAACAACAAAGCCGTTCCCTCCCCGACAACGGTGCCAAAATTTAATCGGCAAAAAGTAAGCACAAAAATAGGTAAAGAAATGTGGGTCGATGTTATTGCTTTTGTGATTCTTCTGTAGTAGCAAAATGGCTCTACGGCTCGTATCCACAAGGAGGGAGAGCGATGAAAGCTTGATGCGGCTTCTTTATTTAAGAAAAGAGAAAATTCTTTGTTTTAAATAAAGAATTTGAAAATGAAAATAAGTTGGTTTCAAAAATTGTTTTAGAATGATTCAGTGGTTTGTAAAAGTGATTTCTCTAGATGGTAAAAATACATGGCTAACTTTCTACTAAATGCTCCCACTAATCTCTAACTTCTTAAAGATGTGGCTTCACGATGATCATAGGCAAGCATAACCCTTATGCATAGGAACTATTCAGGTGAAAATCGAGTGAAAGTTCTCCCTTTAACCTTAGTTTTACACGACAAAAGCTTGGACATTCCCTTATCAAGATCCAATTGAAGGCGAGAATACGGGAAGACACAAGTGCACTAATGGCATCGGCAAAGTTAAAAGAAAAATCTTTAACTTACAAAAACAAGCAAAGTTTAAACTCTATAGATCATAAAAAATCAGTTAAGCATGAAATATAAGAGAGCTAATACTTGTAAGTAAGTTAGAGTTAGAACCTTCGTCTTAAGATGTCATAGCTCTTATTTACGCAAGGCTTGTTTGATACTATTGACTCATTTGGGTTATCAATCAAGTTGTTAGAGATTAGTGGGCTAGTAGTTAGTTAGCCATGTAATAAGAGAGTTAGTTAGACATGATAGTAAAGTAAACAACAAGAGAGAAGAAGTAAAGAGAAAAGAAGTTACACTAAAATAAGAAAGTAAAAGTAAATGAAAAACACAAGTAAATGGAAAGAAGAAAGAGAAGTAATTATGTATTAGCTTGTCACCCTTCAAGTACAACTTTTACACACTCTCTCTCTTTCACTCTAATGGCTATACTAACTAGAAGAAGAAAAACAACAACTACAATTCCAAAATCAAACAAACATAAAGATCTTAAAGCTCTGGATATCTCCTTCTGAAGAACCCCTGGGGGGTATTTATAGGCACCAGGGGAAAGGGGGCCAGGGGGACAACCCTGGCCCAAAGCACAGGCGCGACAACGCGGCGGCCCTGTCAGGGCGGCGCGCGCCTGGCTTCCTGCTGCGCACCGTCCCTTCTGTCCCCTGTCAGATTGATATGCTGGTTCGTTGATTTGATGCCCTGGGCTGACAAAATCTCCTTCCTAAGGTCAATGGCTACTTGGCAGGCCTTTAATAACCCATTAAATGATGGTTTAGGGTCTTCTTCTTCATTTGCACACCATAGACCTAGGATTAAGCAAGTAAAGCTTTATTAGTAGAATTTTATATGAAATAAGTATGCGAATGTGATACAAATCATGCACAATTAGAGACTAATCACCTGACATCAAGCCGGTGAAACAACAGCAACGGCGATTTCGCCCTGACATCATAGAAGCTATTGAAGCTGAAGTTCATAAACTCATTGAATGTGGTTTCATACGGGAAGACATCTGGATTGGGTTGCTAACATTGTCCCCGTTCTTAAAAAGAATGGAAAAAATCCAGATCTGTATTGACTACTGCGATCTTAATACAGCTTGCCCTAAAGATGAGTTTCCATTACCCATCACTGATGTTATGATTAACAACACCTGTGGCTTTGAGAGAATATCTTTTATAAATGACTTCTCAAAGTACAACCAGATCAAGATGTACCCAGAAGACGAAAGGCATACTTTATTCCGGACACCATTGGGGGTATACTATTATATTGTTATGCCCTTCGGATTAAAGAATGATGGAGCAACTTACTAATGTACAATGAGTACAATTTTCCATAACCATCTCCGAAAAATGGTAGAGTGTTATATTGACGACATTGCTGTCAAAAATCGTGATAAAAATGATCATCTTCATGACTTAAAAATAATGTTCAATATAATACGGGTCTAATCAGCTGAAAATGAACCCAACAAAGTCCTTCTTGGGCGTTTCAAGTGGCAAGTTCCTGGGATTCATTATCACATAAAAAGGAATCCATCTTGACCCGGGCAAGGTTAAAGCTATTCAAAGCATGCAATCACCTAAGAACCTTAAGGAACTCAGGAGTCTACAACGTAGGTTGGCATATATTCAAAGATTCATTGCAAATCTCTCAGGCCGTTGTCAACCATTCACCTGGCTTATGAAAAAGGGTGTTTCTTTTGTATGAGATAAAGCCTGCCAGGAGGCTTTCGAGGATATTAAAGAATACCTCACTAAACCTCCAGTCCTGGTGGCTCCCACATCAGGAAAACTATTTTTGCTCTATGTAAAAGCTATGGACTACTCTTTAGGTGTTCTTCTTTTCCAAAAGAATGACGAAGGGCATGAACATGCCATTTACTATCTGAGCAGGACCTTGATAGGAGCTGAGTCCCGGTATAGCCCTATTGAGAAGGAATATTTAGCTCTTGTCTTCACCATTCAAAAGACGCGGCATTACTTAGTTGGTCACACCATACATGTCATTTCCAAAATGAATCCCTTGCGTATCCTCATGACAAAATCGGGATCACTGAATTCGAGGTTAGCTAAGTGGGTCATACTCCTGTCTCAGTACGACATGCTCTTTGTTCCTCAAAAGGCGGTCAAGGTTCAAGCCCTTGCAGACTTTCTGGCAGCTCATCCGGTTTCGGAGAGCTCAAAACTTCATGAAGATATTCCAGATGAGGTTTTCAAATCCAATATGATATCAGAGGATGAAGTGTGGCAGATGTTTTTTGATGGAGCATCAAGAGCAGGCCCCAAAGGCAAGATAATCGCTGGTGTAGGGGTTGTATTTATCTCGCTACCAAATCCTATCCTTTCTCGGGCATTTTCATTGACAATACCATGTTCTAACAATGTAGCGAAATATAATACCCTACTCATCGGCCTTCAGCTCACTCATGAAATAGGGGTATGCTATCTCGAGGCTTATGGTAATTCAAAGCTGATTGTCAATCAGGTTAAAGGAGAATACGAGATTCGGCACGAAGACTTGGTACCTTATCACCATGCAGTCATTAAAATGGCTAATTTATTGGATGGCTTTTATATCGGTCACGTGTCTCGCTTCCAAAATACTAAGGCAGACACTTTCGCTGCACTAGCAGCTACATTGGCCTTACCTATTGATACATCTTAACATCTTACAGTGGCAACTTGACGCCTTGTCTACCCTAAGCATGTGTCGGAACTAATGAAGTCCATGTAACCTCAATAGGCTTCGAACCTAGGGTTGGCGATTTCCCTTCATTGACTATGCTCTACATGACATATTACCGGATGATCCTAAGGAGGCAATTTCTATCCGACGAAGGTCTCTCCGCTTCTACTATGATCCGATAGTAAAGACACTTTGTCTCCACTCATACTACGGTATTTTGCTCCGTTGCCTCTCTAACTCTGAAGCACAAGAAGTGCTTAAAGAGGCATACGATGGTATATACGGAGCTCATCAACCAGGTCCGAAGCTCAAAGATCGATTACAAAGACTCGATTATTATTGGCCAACCATGATAACCGATGCAATAAAATATGCACATAGGTGTAAAGCCTGTCAAATTCACGCAAACTTCATACATTAACCTCCGGAGCTACTTCACTCGACTGTTGCTTCATGGCCATTCAAAGCGTGGGGAATTTATATTGTAGGACCCATCAGCCCCTCATCAACAAAAGGTCATCAGTTCATCTTAGCAATAACCAACTATTTCTCAAAGTGGGCAGAAGCTATACCACTTATTAAAGTCAAAACTTCCTACGTGGTTAATTTCATTAAACACCATGTCATCCATCGATTTGGTGTCCCCAGGCGAATTATTCATGACAATGGTCCCTAATTTTCAAGCCGAGTATTCTATCAGTTTTGCAACAAGTACCAAATTCAGAATGTGGCTTCAACTGCTTATAACCCTACTACTAATGGTTTAGCAGAAACATTCAACAAGACAATTATTAAGCTAATCAAGAAATTCATTTTGTCAAGCAAATGAAATTGGAATGAGAAGCTCAGTGAATGTCTTTGGGCCTACCGAACTACGGTTCGAACACCAACAGACAACACACCTTTTTCCCTGGTATACGGGTGTAAAGCAGTCATACATCTAGAGATCCAGATGTCATCGCTACGCATCGCCTTATCAACCAAGATGACTAAGGAAGATAACGATCGGCTATGCCTTCAAGAACTTGAAACTCTAGACGAGAGACGACTACAAGCTCAACAACGCATTGAGTTGTACCAAAGCTCGGATCTCGAAAGCCTTTAATAAGAAGGTTAAAGAGAGGGTATTCTAGAAAGGAGACTTGGTTTTAGCTGTCAGACGACCCATTGTCATGACACACAAAATCAAAGGCAAATTTCAACCCAAATGGGAAGTGTTGTTCGTGATAGAAACAATTTACTCAAATGGGGCTATCGCCTAACAACTCCAAGCGGCAACATACTCATGATGCTAGTTAATGGCAAGTTCCTAAAAAAGTACTATCCTTGATCACGTTAATATCTTACCTCTGATCATCGGGTCAAGTATATTTGATGTTTGCAGCAGATACATTTCGATTGATGATAGTGGACTATGTTCCTGCTCAACACAAGCATAATAGTCCTCATCGATTGATGACGGTGGACTATGTTCCCGCTCAACACGAGCATAATAGTCCTCATCGATCAACAACGGTGGGCTATGTTCCTGCTCAATACGAGCATAATAGTCCTCATCGATCGACGACGGTTGACTATGTTCCTGCACAACACGAGTATAATAGTCCTCATCGATCGACAAAATAGTCCTCATCGATCGACCACGGTGGACTATGTTCCTTCTCAACACGAGCATAATAGTTCTCATCGATCGACAACACGAGCATAATAGTCCTCATAGATTGATGATGGTGGACTATGTTCCTACTCAACACGAGCATAATAGTCCTCATCGATTGACGACAGTGGACTATGTTCCTGCTCAACACGAGCATAATAGTTCTTATTGATCGACAACTAGTCGGCAATAGGTGGGACTAGCATCGACGATCAAACATTACTGAAGCATTAATCAACACATAAGAAGCAGGTTAAGCATTCTAATCGGCATATAAGAAGCTAGTCAAGATGAACAGTGCATAGGAACACAGTCCAATCCTCAATAGAGTTAGGTTAATAAAGGCAAGTTAGCAGAGTATTAGCTTTGTCACTATCAGAATCCAACGCCCTCAAACGGCTAAGGATAGAGAAAAATATTGGCTTTTATGTCCAATAGAAATTATTGATAACTCATCATGCTGAGGGGAATAGCATGGCTAGCTTAACTCAAACAGTGGTTGGTAAAAACATACCAAATCTGTTGACAGCTGAGGGTTTGCTAAAAATCCTAGGGGATCTGATCCCATTTTATTCCCCTTCAAAATCGCTTACCAATTCCTATCCATAAACTGGTAGGATCATACAAAACAATATTCATTTCCCCTGCAAAGTGAATCACAAGTCAAACCTATCATGTTAAACAGTAAACCTCTGATAGTGAGACTCTGACATATTCCCCAGCGGATAAAATTAACATCCCTTTTCCCCCAGTAGATCAAGGCTTCACTTGTCATTCTCTTCCATAGAATGATAGGCCCACTTAAAGTCACAAGGCAATCCCTATCATGTTAGCATTAAACCTCTGAACAGTGGGTTCAGACTCAATCTATTATATCTATAAAATATCCTTGAATAGTCAAGTCTATAATTCAATTCTTTCTCTCACCTCAGGATAAAGAATTCTTGCTATTCTATTCGATCATAGGTCGGTCATGTCCAGTCAACCACCTCTGAACCGATGAGTCTCAATCTTTAGTCTAGTAGGGACTTTTTATTTTTGCCATTATGTCCAGTTCGTCACCTCTAAACGGCAGAATTTCAAACTTTGTGGTGTCTTAATCAGTCATGTCCAGTTTATCACCTCTGAACCGACAGACAGCCAGGTTCTCTCCTTATACTGTCATCACCTCTGAATAGTACGGCTCTGAATTCGGTAGTCTCCGAACGGTCATGTCCAGTTCATCACCTCTGAATCAATTAGATCTTGAACTTCATCCTTTAGTTCTCCGTTGACTTCCCTTCTACTGTCATATTAACAGTAAACCTCTAAACAACGGATTGTGAGCCTGGTGTCTCTTAGTTGGTTATGTCCATATTATCTTTGAACTAACGGGCCCACCTTTGCAGTCCCTTGTGGGCTAACTGCTAAGTTAATACATCTACCTCTGGTAGCAGATTCGGAATTTAGTGTGTCTTCATCTATCATGTTTAGTCCATAACCTCTAAATAGTCGAGTCCCTAAAACCGGATTCACCCTTTTAAGCTTTGTTGTCATGTCCAGTCAACCACCTCTGAACAGCAAATGCCCTGAGATTAATAGTTTCTCAATCGATCATGTCCAGTTATCACCTCTTAATTGAAAGATAGCTAAGTCTCATTATCCCCAGTCCAGTCGGAACTTTTTCATCTTTGTCGTTATGTTCAGTTCGTCTGAATGACAAAAATCCTAAGTCTGATAATCTTCAACTAGTTATGTCCAGTTCGTCACCCATAAACTGACAAACTCTGAACTTCATCACATTTTTGATGCCTAGTTCATCAAGACAAGTTCATATCCTGATAGTCTTTGATCTGTTATGTTAATATTTACCTCTGAACAGGAAGATCGTTAAGTTCGCTTTATTTCATCTACATCCCCAATAAAATTTGAATCAAGTCGTCACTCAAACTTATTGGTGGTAATTTATCAATCAACTAATTCTATCACGTTTTCAACCTCTGAATAGATTAGTGAATATTCTTATTGTTGGCCCAAGGTTACAATCAACCCATGTTTAGTGTTTTTTTGATGATTACAAAACATATTAGTTATTTGTACTAATATCAACTGTTGTTTAAGTGTGTTTCAGGTTCATATCTTAAAGAGTTGATTACTTCCCTAAAGGAAGGTGTATTGGATTCAAGACAAGTCAAATTGGGCTCAAAGTGCAATATTGAAGATCAAGTGAAGATTGCCCATGTTGAAGTCTTGAAGACCTAGAAGTTTGTAAGTGTAGTTTTGTTAAAGATAGAATATGTGAAATTTGGCTCTAGGATTTGCACACACACTTGCTTTGAATGTTTCTATGTTTTTGAAAATGTTTATTTCTAAGTTTATGCCTTGGTTTATACATACATGTACTCAAAGCTTTATATCTTCAAAAACGTGTTTAAAACATGTATATAAACAAAGTTCAGCATAACACTTAGTTCCAGAGTTTTTTTTAAAGATTTTTTACAAATTTTTCTAACTCAAAAATCTGCCCAGAAAAAAACTATTTCAGGCAGACCGGTCGACCGGCAGTCGACCGGCTGCTGTGTCCAGACATGCACAGGCTGTGCATGTCTGTCGGTCGACCGAACCTACATACCGGTCGACCGAAAAGAGATGTTTGCTCTCTGTATCTTTTCGGTCGACTGGGTCGGTCGACCGATAGAAGGAAACTGTGTTTCCTTTCTTGGATCGGTCGACTGGCAGTCGACCGAAGTCCCAACGGCTCTTTTGCCAGCAGGGACCCGGTCGACCGGCAGTCGACCGGTAGGCCTGCAACAAGCCATAACGGCTCTTTCCTCTTTGGGAATTTCTGAAAAACTGTTTTTGGTTTTCTCTTTAACAGAGTTTTTAGGAGTTGTTGGGACTCTTTTTCTGATCAAATTAGCTGAAAAAATCAGAGTTTTTAACCTATTCTCTCCCTATAAATAGTGGGGAATAGGCCTTAGTTATTCACCAAGAAAAATACAAGTTTTCATTGTTTTCAAGTGAAAGAGAAAAATAGTTTAAAGCTTTCATTTCCATTCTTTCAAATTGGTTTTTCAGTTGTTGTTTGATCTCTAATATCACTCTACAACTGAAGCTTTTCTCACTACACTTCATAGAGCCAAAAATTTCATATTCTTTCTATAAGTGAAGTTGTAAAAGAGTGAGAGTGTTTGTAAAAGAGTGTTGTGGTCTAGTTAAAGATCACTATTTGTAATCCTTGTTCTTGTGGAGACAAGCTCCTCGGTGGAGTTTCTTTGTAAGGTGTAGCTACGGGCTTGAGGTCTTTGGAGGCCTAACTTGTACGGGATCCTAAGGGGATAGTGGAAACCCTTCACGGAGGTGAAGGCGGGGACTAGAGCAACGGGCTCGAACCTCGAAACAAATCATCCTTGTTTGCGATTGCCTTTGCGTTCTTCTTGCTTTCAATTTCTCTTGTTTTATATTGCCTTGAATTATTTGCTTGAGTAACTAACCCTCTACTTGTGGAATCTTGTGTTGCTATACTTGTTGTGTTACATTGTGAGCCTTTCATTTTCATCATCATACTTGGCATTGATCAATCACACCTCAATACAACACGGTTGCATTGCGCACCTCTAACCCATTTAAGGGGAATTGGGAGGAAGGAGTTCAGAACCTCGCAAGGGGTATTCGGCTCTTAGTCGTGTTTTTGAGAGATTGTTGCATCACTCATTTCATAAGTTTAAAAAGATCATTAGATTAGCAATTACACCTATTCACCCCCCCTCTAGGTGTATTTCAATTGGTATCAGAGCTTGGACTCTAGGATTTGGTTTAACAACCTTAGAGAAGATCCTCATTTGCTAATCATTTCATTCACATTCATACAGTAAAAATGGCCGATGGAATTAAAACCCCTCCCAAGTTTGATGGACTTAACTTTCCCATATGGAAGGTTAAGATGACCGTGTTTTTGCAATCTCTAGGTAGCCGAGTTGCAAAGGCCGTGACTAAGTCCTTTAGTGTACCCCCCGGTGACGAATCCACTTGGTCCGAAATAGAGACTAAGGAATTCGATGCCAATGCCAAAGCTCACTATGCACTTCTTCAAGCCCTAAATGATGATGACATAGCTAGGGTTATACATTGCAAATCCGCATTTGAGATTTGGTCACACTTGATAGTCACTCATGAGGGGACCTCACAAGTAAAGAAGGCTAAGATTGACCTTCTTCGGTCTCAATATGAAACATTTAGCATGCAAGACAATGAAACCATAGATGATATGGTTACAAGGTTTACCAAGATTACTAATGGACTCTCTTCTTTAGGTAAAGATATCAACAATGATCAAAAAGTAAGGAAGATCATCCGGGCCCTTCCTCCTTCATGGGAAGTTAAAGCAACAACCTTGAAGGAACTCAACGACAATGAAGAGATGGAGCTTATAGGTCTCATTGGGAACCTCAAAACCCATGAGATGGAAAGGAAAGCAAGGGAGGACATGGCACCTACCAAAAAGAAGACCATTGCCTTCAAAAGTCATGCTACCTACTCCGACGAAGATGACGAAGAAGAAGATGACGAGGAGCTCTCACTTCTAGTCAAAAATGTCCGGAGGATGTACAACAAGGCGAAGTTCCAAGGAAGGAGGAGATGGCAAGGAGGCAAGGAAGAAAGGAAGATCATTTGCTTTAATTGCCAAAAGCCGGGACACATAGTAGCGGAGTGTCCGGACCAAGTGAAGCCATCTTCATCCAAGAAGCCATACAAGAAGAAGGCTATGAAAGCAACATGGGATGACGAAAGTGAATCCGAGGAGGAGATCGACACCGCCAATATGTGCTTCATGGCAAATGAGAGCACAAGCAAGGTAACCCCCTCAACTCCTTTTTATGAAGATTTATCCATGGATGAGTTAAGTGAAGCATTTATAGAACTTTCTCAAAATTATGACTTCATGAAGAAAAAGTACTTGAAAATGAAAAAGGATAATGAATCTTTGAGTATTCAAGTGTTAAATCTTTCTAAAGAAAATAATGACTTGCATTCTTCTTTAGTTTCCACTAAAAATGATTTTGAAAAATATAAGATTGCTTGTAAAGGAAAGACCCCATTTGTAGATTCTAATGAGATTGCCATGCTTAAGGAAAGATTAGACTCATTAGATGTTGTTTTGAAAAAGTGTAGTGAGTTTGATAAGAAGAAGATAGAGAATATGTTTCCTAAGAAACAAGCTCCTAAGAAAAATGTTCATCATGCTCATGCTCATGCTCATGTACATGCTACACAACCTATGCATCATGGTAAACCCCCAAAGCATGCTCACACTTCACATACACACCATGCATTTATATATAGAAAAGTGTACACATGTTCACATTGTGGACGGAAAGGACACTTAGCTAATTTTTGCTATGATAGACTAAGTGCATCATCTCATAATGTTTGGGTTCGTAACACTAACTTTCAAGGACCCAAGAAAGTTTGGGTACCAAAATCAACTATTGTTTTAAATAATGTAGGTACTTTCCAAAGCTCAAAGACGTAGAGGTTTATGGTATCTTGATAGCGGTTGCTCAAGGCACATGACTTGGGACATCAACAACTTTGCAACCCTATCAAGATATCATGAAGGTGGCATCGTCACCTTTGGAGATGACGCCAAGGGTAAAATCATCGGGATTGGTAATGTAAAACTTGGCACCTCTCCTTTAATTGAAAATATGGTTTTAGTTGATGGCCTCAAGCATAATCTCTTGAGTGTTAGTCAACTTTGTGATAAAGGTTTTGATGTAGTTTTTGACAATGTTGCTTGTAAAGTAATTGATAGAACTTCCAATGTTTGTGTATTTTCCGGTTTTCGTGAAAGCAATGTTTATATGATTGATATGTTAAATATGTCTTGTAACATTACTTGTTTAAAAGCCCTCGATGATGACTCTTGGTTGTGGCATAGGAGATTAGGGCATATTTCTTTTGATCATATTTCTAGATTAAATTCAAAGGAAATGGTGAAAGGTATTCCTTCATTGAATTTTGAAAAGGACCGAGTTTGTGACTCATGTCAATTTGGGAAACAAACTAAGTCTTCTTTCAAGTCAATTAAGGATATCATGACATCACGTCCTTTGAAATTAATCCATATGGATCTATTTGGCCCAACACAAACCAAAAGTTTAAGAGGGAGTAGATTTGCTTATGTTTTAGTAGATGATTTTTCGCGTTTTACTTGGGTTTATTTTCTTGAACATAAAAGTCAAACCTTTTCATATTTTCAAGCCTTTAAGAAAAGAGTTGAAAAGGAAAATGACTCCTCAATAATTAAAATAAGAAGTGATAGAGGAGGTGAGTTCATTAACCTTCCCTTTACCACTTTTTGTGAGGAACATGGAATAAAACATGAACTTTCTTGTCCTAGAACTCCACAACAAAATGGAGTAGTTGAGCGGAAAAATCGTACTTTACAAGAGATGGCTAGGACAATGTTAAATGAATATGGTCTACCACATTATTTGTGGGCCGAGGCCGTTCATACTTCATGTTACATTGCAAATCGTGTTTTCCTATGTAAAAATACTACTAAGACTTCTTATGAGATGTATTTTTCTAGAAAACCTAATGTTTCTTATTTCAAAGTGTTTGGTTGCAAATGTTTTGTTTTAAATACAAATATTAATTTGGGAAAATTTGATGCTAGATCATATGAGGCTATTTTTGTAGGTTACTCAAATACTAGTAAGGCTTATAGAGTCTTCAATAGGTCAACTTTGACTATTGAGGAATCTATTCATGTTAAATTTGAGGAATCTAACAAGTTTGTTAAGAATTGTGTAGAAATTGATGCTTTAGATGAAGGGTTGGAGAAAGTGACCTTGAAGGATGCTTCTACCATGGGAGACAAGCCAAAGGATGATGATGGAAGTGAAGCCAAAGTGGAAGAGGCTCAAGGAAATGAACATCAAGCAAATGAAGAGGAGCCCTCTCAACCACTACCAAAGGATTGGAGATTCAATCCTCATCATCCCAAGGACCTCGTCATAGGTGAAGTATCAAAAGGGGTAACCACTCGCTCTAAGATTCAAGATTTTGTGGTAATTTTGCTTTTATTTCACACATAGAACCTAAAAATGTCCTCGAGGCCGAGGCCGATTCATATTGGTTGCTTGCTATGCAAGAGGAGCTCAATCAATTTGAGCGCAACCAAGTATGGCATCTTGTTCCTAGGCCCCAAGATAGACCAACTATTGGTACTAAATGGATCTTTAAGAACAAGTTGGATGAATCGGGTAATGTAGTTAGAAACAAGGCTAGGTTAGTTGCCCAAGGTTACACTCAAATCGAGGGAATCGATTTTGAAGAAACCTTTGCACCCGTAGCACGGCTCGAAGCCATACGGATGACCTTAGCATATGCCTCATTTAAAGATTTTAAGTTATTTCAAATGGATGTAAAGAGTGCTTTTCTTAATGGTTATATTGATGAGGAGGTGTATGTTGAACAACCCCCGGGTTTGTTGATCCTACACACCCTAATTATGTTTATAAATTAGATAAAGCACTATATGGTTTGAAACAAGCCCCTAGGGCTTGGTATGAAAGATTGTCTTCATTTTTGCTTTCAAATGATTTTAAGAAAGGAAAAGTTGATAAAACATTATTTACCAAACATATAGATCAAGATATCCTCATAGTTCAAATTTATGTTGATGACATTATTTTTGGATCTACTAATGTTTCACTTTGCAAGAACTTTGAGTCATGCATGAAAAAGGAATTCGAGATGTCTATGATGGGGGAGCTCAACTTCTTCCTTGGACTTCAAATCAAGCAACGTAGTGATGGGACATTCATCAACCAAGCCAAGTACACCAAAGAACTCATCAAGAGGTTCGGGCTTGAAGGATCCAAAGTAGCAAAGACTCCCATGGCAACCACTACGAAACTTGACAAGGACGAACAAGGTAAGGAAGTAGACATCAAATTATTTCGTAGCATGATTGGTAGTTTACTCTATCTTACGGCTAGTAGGCCGGATATAATGTTTTCCGTATGTTTATGTGCACGTTTTCAATCATGTCCTAAGGAATCACACTTAATAGCGGTAAAACGCATAATTAGGTATCTTAGGGGCACAATTGATTTAGGTTTGTGGTATCCGAAAACTAACCAATTTACCATGACTAGTTATTCGGATGCCGACTATGCCGGTTGTAGGGTAGATAGGAAGAGCACAAGTGGCACTTGCCAATTCTTGGGCAATTGTCTTGTGTCTTGGTCTTCCAAGAAGCAAAATAGTGTAGCCCTTTCAACCGCCGAGGCGGAGTATGTAGCAGCCGGAGCTTGTTGTGCACAAGTACTCTGGATGAAACATACTCTTCTCGATTTTGATTTACATTTTGATCATGTTAAGATTTATTGTGATAATACTAGTGCTATTCACATGACCAAAAATGCTAATCAACATAGTAAAACCAAACATATAGACATTAGATATCATTTTCTTAGAGATCACTTTGAAAAGGTGACATTGATATCGATTTTGTTTCCACAGATTTTCAACTTGCAGATATTTTCACAAAACCTTTAGATTATGCAAGATTTTCATTTATTTGTGGTGAATTGAATGTATGTAAGATTGATACTTAAAATATCTTAGTTTGTTTTGTTTTGGTTTCTAATATGTTTGTTTTGTTTTGTCTTAAAATTTTTTTAACCCTTTTTGATGTATGACAAAAAGGGGGAGAAAATATATGGAGAAAATATATGTTGTTTGTTTTAAATTTTGTTATTCCTTATGATAGTTTATTTTTGGTGATGATATTTTTCAATGCTTTATGTATGCTTACATAGTTGTTCATATTCATGTTAAATACATAGCATTGTTTAAGAGGGAGCTTTCCAAGCTCTTTCCTCTTTTATTTGTTTAATAACTCATATGTTTTGTCATCATCAAAAAGGGGGAGATTGTTGGCCCAAGGTTACAATCAACCCATGTTTAGTGTTTTTTTGATGATTACAAAACATATTAGTTATTTGTACTAATATCAACTGTTGTTTAAGTGTGTTTCAGGTTCATATCTTAAAGAGTTGATTACTTCCCTAAAGGAAGGTGTATTGGATTCAAGACAAGTCAAATTGGGCTCAAAGTGCAATATTGAAGATCAAGTGAAGATTGCCCATGTTGAAGTCTTGAAGACCTAGAAGTTTGTAAGTGTAGTTTTGTTAAAGATAGAATATGTGAAATTTGGCTCTAGGATTTGCACACACACTTGCTTTGAATGTTTCTATGTTTTTGAAAATGTTTATTTCTAAGTTTATGCCTTGGTTTATACATACATGTACTCAAAGCTTTATATCTTCAAAAACGTGTTTAAAACATGTATATAAACAAAGTTCAGCATAACACTTAGTTCCAGAGTTTTTTTAAAGATTTTTTACAAATTTTTCTAACTCAAAAATCTGCCCAGAAAAAAACTATTTCAGGCAGACCGGTCGACCGGCAGTCGACCGGCTGCTGTGTCCAGACATGCACAGGCTGTGCATGTCTGTCGGTCGACCGAACCTACATACCGGTCGACCGAAAAGAGATGTTTGCTCTCTGTATCTTTTCGGTCGACTGGGTCGGTCGACCGATAGAAGGAAACTGTGTTTCCTTTCTTGGATCGGTCGACTGGCAGTCGACCGAAGTCCCAACGGCTCTTTTGCCAGCAGGGACCCGGTCGACGGCAGTCGACGGTAGGCCTGCAACAAGCCATAACGGCTCTTTCCTCTTTGGGAATTCTGAAAAACTGTTTTTGGTTTTCTCTTTAACAGAGTTTTTAGGAGTTGTTGGGACTCTTTTTCTGATCAAATTAGCTGGAAAAATCAGAGTTTTTAACCTATTCTCTCCCTATAAATAGTGGGGAATAGGCCTTAGTTATTCACCAAGAAAAATACAAGTTTTCATTGTTTTCAAGTGAAAGAGAAAAATAGTTTAAAGCTTTCATTTCCATTCTTTCAAATTGGTTTTTCAGTTGTTGTTTGATCTCTAATATCACTCTACAACTGAAGCTTTTCTCACCACACTTCATAGAGCCAAAAATTTCATATTCTTTCTATAAGTGAAGTTGTAAAAGAGTGAGAGTGTTTGTAAAAGAGTGTTGTGGTCTAGTTAAAGATCACTATTTGTAATCCTTGTTCTTGTGGAGACAAGCTCCTCGGTGGAGTTTCTTTGTAAGGTGTAGCTACGGGCTTGAGGTCTTTGGAGGCCTAACTTGTACGGGATCCTAAGGGGATAGTGGAAACCCTTCACGGAGGTGAAGGCGGGGACTAGAGCAACGGGCTCGAACCTCGAAACAAATCATCCTTGTTTGCGATTGCCTTTGCGTTCTTCTTGCTTTCAATTTCTCTTGTTTTATATTGCCTTGAATTATTTGCTTGAGTAACTAACCCTCTACTTGTGGAATCTTGTGTTGCTATACTTGTTGTGTTACATTGTGAGCCTTTCATTTTCATCATCATACTTGGCATTGATCAATCACACCTCAATACAACACGGTTGCATTGCGCACCTCTAACCCATTTAAGGGGAATTGGGAGGAAGGAGTTCAGAACCTCGCAAGGGGTATTCGGCTCTTAGTCGTGTTTTGAGAGATTGTTGCATCACTCATTTCATAAGTTTAAAAAGATCATTAGATTAGCAATTACACCTATTCACCCCCCCTCTAGGTGTATTTCAATTGGTATCAGAGCTTGGACTCTAGGATTTGGTTTAACAACCTTAGAGAAGATCCTCATTTGCTAATCATTTCATTCACATTCATACAGTAAAAATGGCCGATGGAATTAAAACCCCTCCCAAGTTTGATGGACTTAACTTTCCCATATGGAAGGTTAAGATGACCGTGTTTTTGCAATCTCTAGGTAGCCGAGTTGCAAAGGCCGTGACTAAGTCCTTTAGTGTACCCCCCGGTGACGAATCCACTTGGTCTGAAATAGAGACTAAGGAATTCGATGCCAATGCCAAAGCTCACTATGCACTTCTTCAAGCCCTAAATGATGATGACATAGCTAGGGTTATACATTGCAAATCCGCATTTGAGATTTGGTCACACTTGATAGTCACTCATGAGGGGACCTCACAAGTAAAGAAGGCTAAGATTGACCTTCTTCGGTCTCAATATGAAACATTTAGCATGCAAGACAATGAAACCATAGATGATATGGTTACAAGGTTTACCAAGATTACTAATGGACTCTCTTCTTTAGGTGAAGATATCAACAATGATCAAAAAGTAAGGAAGATCATCCGGGCCCTTCCTCCTTCATGGGAAGTTAAAGCAACAACCTTGAAGGAACTCAACGACAATGAAGAGATGGAGCTTATAGGTCTCATTGGGAACCTCAAAACCCATGAGATGGAAAGGAAAGCAAGGGAGGACATGGCACCTACCAAAAAGAAGACCATTGCCTTCAAAAGTCATGCTACCTACTCCGACGAAGATGACGAAGAAGAAGATGACGAGGAGCTCTCACTTCTAGTCAAAAATGTCCGGAGGATGTACAACAAGGCGAAGTTCCAAGGAAGGAGGAGATGGCAAGGAGGCAAGGAAGAAAGGAAGATCATTTGCTTTAATTGCCAAAAGCCGGGACACATAGTAGCGGAGTGTCCGGACCAAGTGAAGCCATCTTCATCCAAGAAGCCATACAAGAAGAAGGCTATGAAAGCAACATGGGATGACGAAAGTGAATCCGAGGAGGAGATCGACACGCCAATATGTGCTTCATGGCAAATGAGAGCACAAGCAAGGTAACCCCCTCAACTCCTTTTTATGAAGATTTATCCATGGATGAGTTAAGTGAAGCATTTATAGAACTTTCTCAAAATTATGACTTCATGAAGAAAAAGTACTTGAAAATGAAAAGGATAATGAATCTTTGAGTATTCAAGTGTTAAATCTTTCTAAAGAAAATAATGACTTGCATTCTTCTTTAGTTTCCACTAAAAATGATTTTGAAAAATATAAGATTGCTTGTAAAGGAAAGACCCCATTTGTAGATTCTAATGAGATTGCCATGCTTAAGGAAAGATTAGACTCATTAGATGTTGTTTTGAAAAAGTGTAGTGAGTTTGATAAGAAGAAGATGGAGAATATGTTTCCTAAGAAACAAGCTCCTAAGAAAAATGTTCATCATGCTCATGCTCATGCTCATGTACATGCTACACAACCTATGCATCATGGTAAACCCCAAAGCATGCTCACACTTCACATACACACCATGCATTTATATATAGAAAAGTGTACACATGTTCACATTGTGGACGGAAAGGACACTTAGCTATTTTTGCTATGATAGACTAAGTGCATCATCTCATAATGTTTGGGTTCGTAACACTAACTTTCAAGGACCCAAGAAAGTTTGGGTACCAAAATCAACTATTGTTTTAAATAATGTAGGTACTTTCCAAAGCTCAAAGACGTAGAGGTTTATGGTATCTTGATAGCGGTTGCTCAAGGCACATGACTTGGGACATCAACAACTTTGCAACCCTATCAAGATATCATGAAGGTGGCATCGTCACCTTCGGAGATGACGCCAAGGGTAAAATCATCGGGATTGGTAATGTAAAACTTGGCACCTCTCCTTTAATTGAAAATGTGGTTTTAGTTGATGGCCTCAAGCATAATCTCTTGAGTGTTAGTCAACTTTGTGATAAAGGTTTTGATGTAGTTTTTGACAATGTTGCTTGTAAAGTAATTGATAGAACTTCCAATGTTTGTGTATTTTCCGGTTTTCGTGAAAGCAATGTTTATATGATTGATATGTTAAATATGTCTTGTAACATTACTTGTTTAAAAGCCCTCGATGATGACTCTTGGTTGTGGCATAGGAGATTAGGGCATATTTCTTTTGATCATATTTCTAGATTAAATTCAAAGGAAATGGTGAAAGGTATTCCTTCATTGAATTTTGAAAAGGACCGAGTTTGTGACTCATGTCAATTTGGGAAACAAACTAAGTCTTCTTTCAAGTCAATTAAGGATATCATGACATCACGTCCTTTGGAATTAATCCATATGGATCTATTTGGCCCAACACAAACCAAAAGTTTAAGAGGGAGTAGATTTGCTTATGTTTTAGTAGATGATTTTTCGCGTTTTACTTGGGTTTATTTTCTTGAACATAAAAGTCAAACCTTTTCACATTTTCAAGCCTTTAAGAAAAGAGTTGAAAAGGAAAATGACTCCTCAATAATTAAAATAAGAAGTGATAGAGGAGGTGAGTTCATTAACCTTCCCTTTACCACTTTTTGTGAGGAACATGGAATAAAACATGAACTTTCTTGTCCTAGAACTCCACAACAAAATGGAGTAGTTGAGCGGAAAAATCGTACTTTACAAGAGATGGCTAGGACAATGTTAAATGAATATGGTCTACACATTATTTGTGGGCCGAGGCCGTTCATACTTCATGTTACATTGCAAATCGTGTTTTCCTATGTAAAAATACTACTAAGACTTCTTATGAGATGTATTTTTCTAGAAAACCTAATGTTTCTTATTTCAAAGTGTTTGGTTGCAAATGTTTTGTTTTAAATACAAATATTAATTTGGGAAAATTTGATGCTAGATCATATGAGGCTATTTTTGTAGGTTACTCAAATACTAGTAAGGCTTATAGAGTCTTCAATAGGTCAACTTTGACTATTGAGGAATCTATTCATGTTAAATTTGAGGAATCTAACAAGTTTGTTAAGAATTGTGTAGAAATTGATGCTTTAGATGAAGGGTTGGAGAAAGTGACCTTGAAGGATGCTTCTACCATGGGAGACAAGCCAAAGGATGATGATGGAAGTGAAGCCAAAGTGGAAGAGGCTCAAGGAAATGAACATCAAGCAAATGAAGAGGAGCCCTCTCAACCACTACCAAAGGATTGGAGATTCAATCCTCATCATCCCAAGGACCTCGTCATAGGTGAAGTATCAAAAGGGGTAACCACTCGCTCTAAGATTCAAGATTTTTGTGGTAATTTTGCTTTTATTTCACACATAGAACCTAAAAATGTCCTCGAGGCCGAGGCCGATTCATATTGGTTGCTTGCTATGCAAGAGGAGCTCAATCAATTTGAGCGCAACCAAGTATGGCATCTTGTTCCTAGGCCCCAAGATAGACCAACTATTGGTACTAAATGATCTTTAAGAACAAGTTGGATGAATCGGGTAATGTAGTTAGAAACAAGGCTAGGTTAGTTGCCCAAGGTTACACTCAAATCGAGGGAATCGATTTGAAGAAACCTTTGCACCCGTAGCACGGCTCGAAGCCATACGGATGACCTTAGCATATGCCTCATTTAAAGATTTTAAGTTATTTCAAATGGATGTAAAGAGTGCTTTTCTTAATGGTTATATTGATGAGGAGGTGTATGTTGAACAACCCCCCGGGTTTGTTGATCCTACACACCCTAATTATGTTTATAAATTAGATAAAGCACTATATGGTTTGAAACAAGCCCCTAGGGCTTGGTATGAAAGATTGTCTTCATTTTTGCTTTCAAATGATTTTAAGAAAGGAAAAGTTGATAAAACATTATTTACCAAACATATAGATCAAGATATCCTCATAGTTCAAATTTATGTTGATGACATTATTTTTGGATCTACTAATGTTTCACTTTGCAAGAATTTTGAGTCATGCATGAAAAAGGAATTCGAGATGTCTATGATGGGGGAGCTCAACTTCTTCCTTGGACTTCAAATCAAGCAACGTAGTGATGGGACATTCATCAACCAAGCCAAGTACACCAAAGAACTCATCAAGAGGTTCGGGCTTGAAGGATCCAAAGTAGCAAAGACTCCCATGGCAACCACTACGAAACTTGATAAGGACGAACAAGGTAAGGAAGTAGACATCAAATTATTTCGTAGCATGATTGGTAGTTTACTCTATCTTACGGCTAGTAGGCGGATATAATGTTTTCCGTATGTTTATGTGCACGTTTTCAATCATGTCCTAAGGAATCACACTTAATAGCGGTAAAACGCATAATTAGGTATCTTAGGGGCACAATTGATTTAGGTTTGTGGTATCCGAAAACTAACCAATTTACCATGACTAGTTATTCGGATGCCGACTATGCCGGTTGTAGGGTAGATAGGAAGAGCACAAGTGGCACTTGCCAATTCTTGGGCAATTGTCTTGTGTCTTGGTCTTCCAAGAAGCAAAATAGTGTAGCCCTTTCAACCGCCGAGGTGGAGTATGTAGCAGCCGGAGCTTGTTGTGCACAAGTACTCTGGATGAAACATACTCTTCTCGATTTTGATTTACATTTTGATCATGTTAAGATTTATTGTGATAATACTAGTGCTATTCACATGACCAAAAATGCTAATCAACATAGTAAAACCAAACATATAGACATTAGATATCATTTTCTTAGAGATCACTTTGAAAAAGGTGACATTGATATCGATTTTGTTTCCACAGATTTTCAACTTGCAGATATTTTCACAAAACCTTTAGATTATGCAAGATTTTCATTTATTTGTGGTGAATTGAATGTATGTAAGATTGATACTTAAAATATCTTAGTTTGTTTTGTTTTGGTTTCTAATATGTTTGTTTTGTTTTGTCTTAAAATTTTTTTTAACCCTTTTTGATGTATGACAAAAAGGGGGAGAAAATATATGGAGAAAATATATGTTGTTTGTTTTAAATTTTGTTATTCCTTATGATAGTTTATTTTTGGTGATGATATTTTTCAATGCTTTATGTATGCTTACATAGTTGTTCATATTCATGTTAAATACATAGCATTGTTTAAGGGGGAGCTTTCCAAGCTCTTTCCTCTTTTATTTGTTTAATAACTCATATGTTTTTGTCATCATCAAAAAGGGGGAGATTGTTGGCCAAGGTTACAATCAACCCATGTTTAGTGTTTTTTTGATGATTACAAAACATATTAGTTATTTGTACTAATATCAACTGTTGTTTAAGTGTGTTTCAGGTTCATATCTTAAAGAGTTGATTACTTCCCTAAAGGAAGGTGTATTGGATTCAAGACAAGTCAAATTGGGCTCAAAGTGCAATATTGAAGATCAAGTGAAGATTGCCCATGTTGAAGTCTTGAAGACCTAGAAGTTTGTAAGTGTAGTTTTGTTAAAGATAGAATATGTGAAATTTGGCTCTAGGATTTGCACACACACTTGCTTTGAATGTTTCTATGTTTTTGAAAATGTTTATTTCTAAGTTTATGCCTTGGTTTATACATACATGTACTCAAAGCTTTATATCTTCAAAAACGTGTTTAAAACATGTATATAAACAAAGTTCAGCATAACACTTAGTTCCAGAGTTTTTTTTAAAGATTTTTTACAAATTTTTCTAACTCAAAAATCTGCCCAGAAAAAAACTATTTCAGGCAGACCGGTCGACCGGCAGTCGACCGGCTGCTGTGTCCAGACATGCACAGGCTGTGCATGTCTGTCGGTCGACCGAACCTACATACCGGTCAACCGAAAAGAGATGTTTGCTCTCTGTATCTTTTCGGTCGACTGGGTCGGTCGACCGATAGAAGGAAACTGTGTTTCCTTTCTTGGATCGGTCGACTGGCAGTCGACCGAAGTCCCAACGGCTCTTTTGCCAGCAGGGACCCGGTCGACCGGCAGTCGACCGGTAGGCCTGCAACAAGCCATAACGGCTCTTTCCTCTTTGGGAATTTCTGAAAAACTGTTTTTAGTTTTCTCTTTAACAGAGTTTTTAGGAGTTGTTGGGACTCTTTTTTCTGATCAAATTAGCTGGAAAAATCAGAGTTTTTAACCTATTCTCTCCCTATAAATAGTGGGGAATAGGCCTTAGTTATTCACCAAGAAAAATACAAGTTTTCATTGTTTTCAAGTGAAAGAGAAAAATAGTTTAAAGCTTTCATTTCCATTCTTTCAAATTAGTTTTTCAGTTGTTGTTTGATCTCTAATATCACTCTACAACTGAAGCTTTTCTCACCACACTTCATAGAGCCAAAAATTTCATATTCTTTCTATAAGTGAAGTTGTAAAGAGTGAGAGTGTTTGTAAAAGAGTGTTGTGGTCTAGTTAAAGATCACTATTTGTAATCCTTGTTCTTGTGGAGACAAGCTCCTCGGTGGAGTTTCTTTGTAAGGTGTAGCTACGGGCTTGAGGTCTTTGGAGGCCTAACTTGTACGGGATCCTAAGGGGATAGTGGAAACCCTTCACGGAGGTAAAGGCGGGGACTAGAGCAACGGGCTCGAACCTCGAAACAAATCATCCTTGTTTGCGATTGCCTTTGCGTTCTTCTTGCTTTCAATTTCTCTTGTTTTATATTGCCTTGAATTATTTGCTTGAGTAACTAACCCTCTACTTGTGGAATCTTGTGTTGCTATACTTGTTGTGTTACATTGTGAGCCTTTCATTTTCATCATCATACTTGGCATTGATCAATCACACCTCAATACAACACGGTTGCATTGCGCACCTCTAACCCATTTAAGGGGAATTGGGAGGAAGGAGTTCAGAACCTCGCAAGGGGTATTCGGCTCTTAGTCGTGTTTTGAGAGATTGTTGCATCACTCATTCATAAGTTTAAAAAGATCATTAGATTAGCAATTACACCTATTCACCCCCCCTCTAGGTGTATTTCACTTATGGTATAAGTTGGAAGACTATACCATCATCTTGCTTCTTTTAAGAGTTATAATTTAACTTAAAATTACTGCAAACTCAGAAGATAAAGCAAACAGAGATACAACAGAAAAGTCAAATAAAATTTTTTTTATTGATTCAAAAAAAAGAAGAGGGATACATGGAATACAAGCTATGACTGTGTCTCGTAGGACTTGATCCGTTCTTCGAGAGTAGCCAACCTGCTTTTTCTTTCCTCAGCAGCTCTAATGAATGCATGCGATCTCAGTTTGACATCGTTGAAGTTTGCCATTTGGGACAAACGAGCCTCTATCTCTGCTAGAGTAGTCTTTTTTGCCATCTCCTACTGTAGGACTTCATCGTTCTGGGAACTGAGTTGCTCCAACGGAGTGATCTCCTTGAGATGCACCGGTTCAGCCTTGGACAAGAGAAGATTGGCCCTCTTATCATCTCTTTGGCCTTTTCAATCTAATCCTCGGCATCAAGGAGAGCACTGTTGGAGGCATCGATAACATAACCTATCTCTACCTTCCTTGACTCCAAGGACTTCAAGTCCGAAGATACCACCTCGGCTGCTTCCTGTGCCTCCAGGTAAGCTTTCTGCATCTGAGCCGTGAGATGTTTAAGCTCTTTGTCTACCGATGGATTCAGGTCCGAGTTGCTAAGGCCACGCCATTCACCCACGTCCCTCTCAAACTTTTCCACCAACAGCTCCAATGCAGGGGCTTGGTCATCCCCTCTAAAATCACGGATACTCTAAATATTATGAGAGAAAACCTCCATCAGAGATGCAAATAATGTGGTCGAGCCCTTCAAAATCAAGGCAATGAACCATTTCAGGCTCTTATAGAAGTTGTCGACCATTTCTGCCACGAGTTCTCTCTCAGCTTCAATTACCTCTGGCGAGCGAGTAATCCCTAAAGATAAAACCTCCACCGGTTTCACAGTCATAACAGTGAAGGAAGTGGCAGAACACTGGTCGGAGATGGACGAGGAATTGCTAGCAATCGAGGGGGAGTCTTCATCGACACTAATACACTGCCACAACGGAAGTGGGGCTAGTGACTACTCTAGAAAGAGCAGGCTTGACACTCAACATCGGAGACATCGGGTTGGTGAGTACCCTGAGACCGGTTGTTACCAAAACTGGAGGCATCATGGAAACTGTAAAACACCTAGAGGGGGATGAATAGGTGATATGCTAATCTAGTGAACTAATGCGCTAAATGCGGAAGCTTAAATAAATATTGCAATCACACTTAATACAACCAACAAGTGTAGCCGAATTCCCCATGAAGGGCTCTGAACTAACTCCTCTTGATTCCCCTAGATATGGGTTGAGGTGCTATATGAAGCTCTTGTGGTTAAGTACAAGTGAGGCACACACAAGCAATCCAAGCATATAAGAGATATAGCAATATGAACGATGCAAGGTAACACAAGCAATATGAATGATATGGCAATGTGAATAATGCAATGCACAATACAAATAAGAGAGAGAGAGAGAGAGAGAGAGAGAGAGAGAGAGAGAGTTGAGAGACAATGGATCAAACGCAAAGGCAATGATATGTTTCGAGGTTCGAGCCCCTAGCTCTACATCCCCGCCTTCACCACGTGAAGGATTTCCAATCTACTATCTCCCACCGAGGGAACCTCTACCAAGGAGGATTTGTTACAATAAAGGGAGTACCGAATTCCTCTCTCAAACACCGCCTCACAACCGAGGGGTAGGCCCGTAGCCAAACAACCACAAACACCTCTACCGTAGAGGGTTACAACCAATCTCCATCTCTCACTAGAGGGAGAAAACCAACCAACTCAACCTCTACCAAAGAGGGAGCAAACACCAACCTAAATCAACAACCTCAACCTCTACCAAAGAGGGAGCAACACAAGAAATCAAGGGTTTACAACTAGTGATATGTCTCAACCACAAACCTCTTTCCTTTTTCCACAAACAAAGATCCTAAATAGAGTAGGATAGAAGATAAGCTCAAGTGTGAAAAACAAAGTATTTTGATCAAAGAAAATCTCTTGGGAAAATATCAAATTGATATAGAAATAAAGAACAAGAAATCAATTACTAAAAACTTGTTTTCTTTGAAAATAACAAAACACTTTAAAAACAAATAAATGAATCTTTTTGGCACTAAAACTCTTTTGAAAACTTCTTTTAAACACCAAGAATAGAGAGAGAAATTTTAGCTCATAAAAACTTAGTTAAAAACACCAAGCAATGGGTATTTATAACCCCAAAACAAAATTAGCCGTTAGGCTGATCTGTCAGCCTGACAGGCCTAGCGGTCGGCCGGCCGCCAACGGTCAGAAATGTGACCGTTAGGGCAACCCGGTCGGCCGTCCGGCCGACCGCCCAGATACAGAGAGCAGACTCTCTGATCCGGTCGGCCGCCCGACCGACCGCCCAGATACAGAGAGCAAAGCTCTCTGGTCCGGTCGGCCGCCCGGCCGACCGTCCCTGTGACTGCCAAACGTGCACAAGCCTGTGCACGTCGGTCGACCGCAAGGGTCGACCGGCCTTTGGTGCGGTCGACCCGTGCAGTCGGCCGACCTGGCCTGTCAGCCACAAATCTGGGACAGAAACACATGTTAAAAATATTTCTAAAAATTCTTTTACTCTTGTAAAAATACTCAAAAATAGTTTTATCTTTTTGCATTGATATGTAAACATGTGATAAATATTTTAGCTCAAATATCAAGCATATGAAACTATTTTTGTGTCTTAACATTTTTACCAAAAAACAAAACATGTATTTTATCAAACATTGATTTTTCAATACATGAATAGGATAGTCAGAATAAGTTTGTATAAGAAGTTTAAGCATGCATGTATAGAAAGAATACATCTACTATACATATAAACCATTTAAACTTGTTTTGATCAATCTATTCATGAAAACAAATATCGGTTAAACTAAAAATGAAAACCATAAAACGTGTTGTGTTGTGTACTTGAGCATATCAACTATTCTAAGCTTTACAAATGGATCTAAACACACTAAACTATGGATACCTAAGTCTTCTTGACGATCTTCCATCTTCAAGTCGACTCGATCCAAACACCGTGATCCAACGAGCATGGCTATGTATGCTCTTGACGCTCGGGCTCGGGAATCACCAAGTGAAGGCTTCCAAACTCCTCTTTTTGAAGCAATCACCAACTAATATCTTGATCAATGATCTGTAACTAAAATCACAAGATAATTAGTAAACATAACTACATGAGTTAATCATCATAAAAACTAGAGAGGAAGGCCTCCGGGCCAACAGAAACCACCATTATCTCGCCAACCGATTTAGATGGAAAGGTGATCAGTTCCGTCGATAATATGGAAGGGAGAGCAGTCATCGTCTCCTCAGCCGCTGTAAGATCACCAGCGGACTCCGGTTGGTAAGGAGGCAGGTCGCGATACAAGACATCCAATTCCGCGACATCTAAGTAGCCGAGGTACTTATCTCCTCCCTGACCTCAAAAGAAAGGCCCGCTAGCTCCTTAGAAGTTGATGCGGCCAAAGACGGAACATCTGCAAGAGTATTTTGTTAGGACAAAGATAAGCAAAAAAAACAAGAAGAAGGGGAGTCAAGCAAGGGTCGTTTACAGAAAGAAGCAAAATCATGATAGATATGGCCCCAATCGCCCCCTCAATAATGTCCTTGGGGGCTCCCTCGACAACGGTGCTGACTTCGACTGGCTCCATAGAAGAGACAACGGTAGTGGCGGGAGAAGCAGCATGTTCTGTTAAATCACCAGAAGCTGGCTCAGGAAGAAGTTCATCAGTCCTGAGGGCCTCACTAGTTATAGCGGAACATGGTCCTCCTTCACTTGCCATAGGTTCGGTGACCAATCCCTTGAACTCGAAGCCATTGGGCTTATTTGCCCTCGCTAGCCTTGGAGGGACCGCCGTCGGCTGCGCAACCTCATGTTCATCGGAGACGAAGTAACTAGCTTTGTCACCTTCCCTGTAGGTGAACAGTGGATCATAGTAATCTCCATGTTCTCCCGCGATCTCAGTTCCTGTATCTCAAATTAACAAGTTAGCTGCACGAGAAGAGAGAATAATTGGAAAAAAAAATCTTACAAATGAGAACTAATCTTACCCAAGCCTGGAGCAGCCTTTTCAGCTGCTTTCTTCTACCCTGATAGTTTTATAACTAACAGAGCAGGAGGAGAAATGATTGCAACTAATTCACTTTCCTCAATGACTGGAGTGTGGTGATGAGGTTTCTTTACCATCCTCTTCCTGCGAGGTTCGCCCTCTCGCTTCCGCTTGAAATGAAAGTTTGGGTTTTCTTCTTCCCTCGTTTATCTCTTCCATCTCTACTACCTTTATGGGAGTCATGCATACCCTACCAGGAACATCTCGTGGTACCTCGGTGCCAGCAATATCCTTGAAATGAGGGCTTTCAGCATCAGAAGCTTTACTGTCAATGACAGTGATAAACTCAGAAAGGTCTGGCACTCGAACTCTTTGCCCTCACCTTGTGCAGTTACCTACTGCTTCATCCGCTTAGAGATCCACTTCAAGCCGAATGAGTTGTGTTGAACCAGTTGGCGCGGATTGGAGGTCTTGTACCACTGGCAGAATCCAAAGTCATCAGTAGGTTCGGGTTTCTCAATGGCATGCACAACTGTGCCTCAGTGCAACCGACAATAAAATATCGCCAAGCTCAAGCACATCGATTAGGCTCCCCATGAAGGCCAAGTTAGTGTTTGGATTACCGACGTAGAGTTGGTCATATCCAAAATGGCGAGAGCGAAACAGCTGGGAACGTACGGTTCCAGATAGCAGATGTCTCCGCTCCGGTACGCCAAGTGAGAAGGCATGATGCTTACCAGCTAGTCGAAAACTCTGTGGTTCAGTAATGTTCTACCATCTCTGGCATCCTTGAACTCTTCACCTTGACCAGCATCTTGAATGTAGGGGAAACATCAAAAAAGGTTGTACACGTCATGGCAACACAGCAGTTTGCGGACCACAGCCACATAGATCTGTTCCTATGAAGACCCTTCGAACCATCGAAGGTGCACGATCCGAATACCTTCTGGAGGCTCTTCCTCAGGTTGGATGATCGCTGGACAATGCAGAGCAAACCATGCCATCAAATATGTGTATGGTAATCCAACCCTAGGGTTTGGCCCGTCACGAGGTAAAACTGTTCCTTTACCCCCTCTTCGTTATGGGTGGCCTACAGAAGGCTTCCGTTAGCGTACGAAGACCTCGCTGTATGCAACACACCATATCCGAAAGTAGCCCCAGAGAGCAACCATGCACCAAGTGAATGGTCGGAAGTAGTGCCGTGGGGAAAATGGCATCGCTAGAAGGAGACGGCACTACACACCTCTTTAACCAAACCGACAGAAAGCTGGCCAAAAGTGCTTTCTGGGATATCAGTTGACGAGCTTGGTGATGAAAAGTCTTGAGAGTATCTCTTTTGTCATAAATACCGTCATCTTCTTTCAAGACGACGTCTCTGTGGTCGTGCTCTCTCGTCATTCGAAGGATGTCCTCCTCTACCACCCCGAATCGAGCATCGTCAGGAGCTTCCTCCATAGTGGTAAACAAATAATATGCCCAACTCTTTAAGGTGTTCGAGCTTCCCTTATAACCACCGTGCACATCCAAGCAGATGTAGAAGTGGTACATCAGCTCTCCATAAGTCTCGAACAAGGCGGGCTCCTGCTTCTCTAGAAATGCCAGCTCCGCTTCACAGGGCAAATACTCCTCATAGGGAAAAGATCCTATTGGTAAGGCAGAGACCTCCCACATCTCGCGCAAAGCCACACCCAGCTCGCCCACAGGAGTGAAAAAAGTCCCTATGGCTAGGTAATACAATTCAAAGATGGCGTAGAAGTTTGCAACGCTCATCTGAATGATGTAGCATGTGGCATTAATAGCTTCGTGGAGTCCGAATCTTTCTAGGTCCTCTTTGAAGTGAGCTAGGACGTACAAGGTCAAGTTCTTTCACCAGGCCTTCGGAGGATGAATCTAACCCGGGGCCCTGAAGTCCGTCGCCAGATAATTACCGCTAACCTTTAAAAACTGGTTGCCGAAAGTCTGGGCCATGGTCGGGTTCTCCCCCACCGGGATGTCTTGTAGAACGTTCTCAGGGTGCAGATCTAGTATGCACCGACGGGGACCTGCCCTGTTGTAATTATGAGAGGAATCTGTCAGAATTTCCATATGGACCGAGTCAGTAGTTCGGGTCACCTGCCAGTTCACTTCCTAGGCTTCGTCACACACTGAAAGAAGGATAGTGGGAAGTGAGGTTTGCTCGATGGAAGATAATACTTCTTGCCATTTAAAGTAAAAATCCGCTGCCCTACTCCAGTGTTCGGAATAGGAGTTTCAATCGTATTCAGAGAGAGGGTTTAGAGTAAACCTTTGATGTTCGTGTGTTGATGTTCAAAAACTCCAAATGTATTTGTAGGTTTACTATACTCCTTCCGAATCACTGTTCGTAGCATAAGCTATAACGGGTCGATTCCACAGGGAGAGTTAGCAATAGAAGCATTCACGGTTTTTTTTATATTGAGATTTTTCAAGAAGAAAAATGAAGGTTCTTCTTTGTTTTGAGAAAAACAAAATGACGGAGAAAGTGAATGAAAAATTCTTTGTGGGTTTGTAGAAGAAAAAGGAAAAGGATGGAAACAAAGATGAATTGAAAATGGATATATTTTGTAAAGAGAACGTTTTAAGAAAAGAAACTTTGGAGTACTATAAGAAGAGAAACCATGACTAACTAACACTCTAATTTACTAACTTACTAATCTCATAGGGTGATGCATGCCTCATATTGATTCATCGGCAAAGATTTGTCTTACTTGTTTGGTCAATGTATTGTCCCATGTAGAGGATATGTTATCTTCTCGGCTAGACTAGTTGCCTCATTGATTCATCGGCTCCCGAGATAGATTTTCAGTAATGGAACAAGGATAGTCACTTGAAGATATGCTAAGAAAGAAAATACAAGATTCATTAGTCCATCAAAGTTATACTTAAGCTAGCATGAAATAAGAAATTTGTACTATTAGTCATTAGCATAGTTAAGTGTTCCATCTTCATGTTCCATCAAGGCACTTGTTCTAAAGACAAGGCTCTAAGTGAGGCTCACATGAATCATATGGAAGGGGACAAGCATTTGCTAAGAATTAAAAGTAACTCATCTTCATTGGGGACAATAGAGAATTGAAAATTTGCAAGACTAACAATAAGGCCTCCAATGATTCACATGAGTTAGCAATCACCCAAGAGTTAGTAGTTAGTAAAGTTAGAGGTTAGTTAGTCATGTTAGGAAGTTAGCTAGACATGAAAGTAAAGATCAAGTAACAATCCATTGTAGAAGACAAATACAAAATGGTAAAAGCATGAAGAAGACAATGCACTAGAATAAGAAAAGATTAAAAGAAGAAAAGATCGATCCTTGTATTTGAGTTGTCACCTGCTCCAATTACAAGATTTCTCACTCTCTCTCTCTCTCTTTTCTGGATTCTAGAAGGAGAAAGAAATTACAGTAGAGACTAAAGAAAACCTAGAGAAAATACCAACAATTTCCCTAAAAAGACAATGCTCTACTCTCCTCCTTGTTTACAGAGGCCCTAGGGGTCTATTTATAGGCTTCAGGAGACGAGGCCTTCTAATCACAGCCGTTGGATTAAACGCTGGATCAACGGCCAAAGGATGCCGCGGATCCGCGGCAAAGCCGCGTTTTCCGCGGCAGAATCTTGGCCGTTGCGCCAGCGAATTTTTCTGACATTATGTTATCCTTGATGTGCCTCGCTGGACCTTCTAGAATGTGAAGAATATTCGGGGATGAATCCAGATCTGGGCTTCCTTCTTGGGCTTGTAAATTAATCCTTTAATTTCCTTAAAAAATCATTGTTATTGGGCCTTCATCTCCATTAATGTTGGACCTGAAAAAAGGAGAGAAAAAAGCAATACAAATCTCATATTTCTTCATATAAAGAATAGTATGGTAGTGAAAATGATGCATTAATGAACTCAATCACACCCCTATACCTAGCTTTTGCTCGTCCCCGAGCAAAAAGAAAAAGGAACTAAATTATCAGACCATTTTCATAGGTGACACCATTTTCGTAGGTGACATGATTGCACTGAGCTCGTGCTACAAGCCGTTAAAACCTCTAGATTACCCTAGAGGAGGAGTGTTGTCTCCTGAGGGTTTTCAGCGGATTGCACCCACAAAATCCAAGAAAGAAAAAAATGTTAGTGAAAGGGGGAAAAAAAATTTATGATCCATTTTTTTTCAAGAATTTCAGTGATCTATCAGTTTCGGGTTACCTTAAACTTTTCCTTCTTTTTATAAGTTTCCATTTAAAGTCTTGTTTTCAACTTAGGTTAAGTTTTTAGGAACAGAGAGAAAACTAGATTTTGTATCGATCCTAACATATATACATCTATATGTATGAGGAGTTTTTCTTAGACTTGAGTTCATTTATTTACTTATATACATACATACATTATTATTATTTTTATTTTTTTTATTTTTATTTTATTTTATATCTCCTTAGCTTCATTTGGCTTTCTAATTTACTCATGTAGCGAGCCTTTTACCAATGACTCCTAAACCAGCCGGTGCTTAGGGCACCAGATGAAGATACATCCCTAAGGTCCAAGGACTCGAGTAAACTAGGCCACGAATGCTAAGGACTTAACCACCTTTAGGCATGACTGGCCATCCTTCTAAGGCACAACTAACCAGCTTAGTTAGTGATTAAGTTTTTATTTTATTTATATATATTTTTCCTTTTTTTATTTTTTATTTTATATATATATGTGTGTAAATAGAATCACTAAGTCTTTGATTAATTCCTCAATATGTAAATGTATATAATGCTCAGGAAAGAATAAAAATCTAGCTATCTTTTCTATTCTTTTCTTTCTTAACCAAAAAATCCGACAAAACTTCTTTTTTTTCAACTTCTATTAAGAAATCATAGTTTAGAATATCCGTAATTCCTAAAATCAAGTTTAATTCTTAAAAAAAATGGATCAAAATATTTATTTATTATTTTTTTCTTTTTTTTCAAAGTTTATCCTATTATCCTAAAAAGAAAATCTAGAAAAAAAAATCCTATGTTAGTATCTACCCCCCATACCTATCTCATACATTGTCCCCAATGTATGCAAGATAATGTATGCATGAAATAGGTAAAGAAAAGGTGTCACGCTCTCCGTCAGCTTGGACCAGCGGTGGTGCTAGGTCCAGCTGACTGTGAACGCCGCAGACCTTCCTCAATGCGATCTAAACGAGATGTCTGCTCCTCAACTTGTTTGCGTAGTCTAATTTGTCCCCAAAATATCTTCTTCATGCCTCACCAAATGGTAGACATGAAGGCAGGTGAATCAGCAGGGGGTCCTATTGCCAAAAGGTCGGCTCATCCTCTTCCTCTAAAAGTTCCTCTGAAGAGGACTCAACTGGTACATCTTCGGACTGGACACTAGGAGTCCAGACCGCATGAAGACAACTGTTGTAGGCACTAGTGGCCCTCTCTGGTGCAATGAATACCCTCTCATATGAGTAAAAAACTGCATCTGGTAGGAAAGTCCTACACAGACGAGTTATCAGAACTGGGTGTGAGTATTTTGCACCACGTGTGCGTGAGGAGTTTGTGATTAGACTATGAAAGATTATCTTATTAATACAGATTGTGTGCTGCCGAGTCATGAGGTCGTGTATGATTTGCAGCACCGGCCTGTTAAAGGATGTCGTGTGGTCAAGCCCTAAAATGTTGCGTTGAATCCAGCGACCATCGCAATATACATTTCTAAATGTTGTACTGGCTTTGAGCCCCCTATCTTGCTCTATACAGCGAGCCCCCATGATAGACATGTAATCGATTAAAGGAAGGGATCACTATGATATGGGTTACATGGGACATGCGTGAGTTCCTCTAGCAGAGGAAGCATGATAATAATGTCTCCGTGGGCATGTGTTATGTGTCAAAATTTACAGAGGCGTGGTCTATGGAAGTGTAGAACAATTTGACTAGCTCAGGACAATAATAAGCCTCTCGATCTGAATTATCATATATCAATGCATACCAATCCCAAGCACGAATACGATCTAAGAAAATATGCCCATAATCGTTAACATCGCTAAGAATTCGAGAAAATCTTTTTTAGCGAAAATTGATGGTGCCATGATTAAGAATATGAAGCAACGGGAAATATACGCAAACCTCCCCCGGACTATTGGGGGAAACTTAAAATCGATTGCAGAGAGCAATCAGCTGTGACAGCAGATGAACAGGTACTGGATCTGGAGACTTCAGAGGGTCGCGACAGCAGAGAAATTGGCGGCGCTACAGAGATGCACAGATTGCCGCGGATGCGCGGCTGTGGCTGAGAAAACGCGGCACTGTTGAAGAGACAGAGGGGAGAAAATTTTGAGGGGCGGCGCTAGCGTTTCTCTTTTCAGATCTGGGGTTAGAACTAGGGTAAGGAACAAGAGACGGGGTAGAGGGTATTTATAGAAAACTGAGAAAGATAAAATCCCCAAATTACCCTAGTTGGGATAGGAATTTACAACCCTAGGGCAATTTAAAGGAGTTTATGGAGAGAGAAAAGTCCTAGGTGCTATTTAGCACCTAAGTCCATTTATTTTTTTTATTATTATTATTATATTATTTATTTTCTTTTCTTCTTTCTATTTTATTTTATTATTATTTACAGGAGAGGTCCCAAAATAATACACAGGAGATACTAGGAAAATTGACAAATGATGTGGTCACATGTAGACTGGGTCACAAAGATCGAGTTCAAGAACATCGTGTGGCTCAAACTCTGTGGTAAAAAACGGCTTTAGGCATTGACCATTGACTGTAAAAGTGTTGCCATTTTTAGGATCAAAAACTTTAATGGCACCATGAGGGAAGACACTTTGGACGATGTATGGACCTGACCACCTGGTTTTCAGTTTACCAGGAAAAAGGAGAAGTCTCGAGTTATACAACAGAACTTTTTGTCCTGAGACAAAAATTTTCCTATGAATTGATTTATCGTGGAAGAGTTTAGTTCTGTGTTTACAATCGAGCGTTATCATATGCATCGTTTCTCAGTTCTTCTAATACGGATATCTGCAATTTTCTCAAAATACCGGCTTTGTCTAAGTCCAAATTCAGCTGTTTCAATGCCCACATACCTCGGTGCTCTAACTCCACAGGCAAATGGCAGGATTTTTCAAAAAACAACTCGATATGGAGACATACGAGGATAGTCTTGTAGGCGGTCCTATAAGCCCATAAGGCATTAATGAGTTTGATGGACCAGTCCTTACAATTCTGTCCGACAGTTTTCTCCAATATGAGTTTAATTGTCTGTTGGTGACTTCCACTTACCCGTTCGTCTGAGGATGATAGGCCGTGGATAATTTATGAGAAATAGAGTATTTTCACATTAGGGCTTCAAAAGCCCGGTTGCAGAAATGACTCCCGTTACCACTAATTATCGTACGAGGGGCTCTGAAGTGTGAAATGATGTTTTCCATATAAAAACTTGATGACAACTTGGTTGTCATTTGTCCTAGTTGGAATGGCTTCAGCCCACTTAGAAACGTAGTCTACAGCCACCAAAATATATTGGTTGCCATAAGACACCGGGAAGGGTCCCATGAAATCAATGCCCCATAAATCAAAAATTTCTACTTCCAAGATAGGTGTAAGGGGCATCATGTCTCTACGTGTGATTCGACCCATCATTTGACATCTGGCACAGAGCTTGCAGAAAGTGTAAGCGTTTTTAAAGAGAGTGGGCCAGTAGAATCCACTCTGAAGGACTTTTTCAGCAGTCTTTCGTGTACCAAAATGTCCACCGCAAACTAATTTGTGACAGAATGTCAAAACACTATGATGTTCATCCTCAGGAAGACACCTTCTAATTATCTGGTCAGGACAAATATTTGAATAAATACGGTTCATCCCAAAAGAAAAACCGTATTTGACTCCTAAAGCGGTATTTGTCCTGACTTGACCAATTGGAAGGAGTTCGCCCAGTTGCAAGGTAGTTTGCTATATCAGCATACCAGGGCTCTTTACACATTGTGAAAATGTGTTCGTCAGGAAAGTTGTCATTGATTGGGATTGTCTCCGTTGGTGCATTGGGAATTCGCGAAAGGTGATCTGCTATCACATTCTCAACACCCTTTTTGTCCTTAATTTCCAAATCAAACTCTTGCAAAAGAAGTATCCATCAAATCAATCTAGCCTTTGCGTCCTTCTTTTGCATCAAGTATCTAAGGGCGGAGTGATCAGCAAAAATCGTTGTCCTAGATCCTAGTAGGTATTGACGGAATTTCTCTAACACAGACACAACAGCTAAAAATTTCTTTTCAGTAGTTGTGTAATTAGTTGGGCTTCATTAAGCGTCCTACTAGCGTAGTAAATCACGTGTTGCCTGTTATCAATACGTTGTCCTAGAACAGCGCCTATAGCATAATCGAAGGCATCATACATGATTTCAAAAGGCCTAGTCCAATCTGGTGCTGAGATTATCGGTGCTGAGACAAGTCTGTGCTTAAGCTCCTCCCAAGCTCGTAAACATTCTTCATCAAATTTGAAGGGCACATCTTTTCCTAAGAGATTTGTCAAAGGTCTAGCAATTTTGCTAAACCCCTGAATGAATCTTCTATAGAAACCAGCGTGCCCTAGAAATGATCTAATGTCTTTTAAGCATTTTGGCTCAGGGAGTTTGGTTATTACTTCCACTTTAGATCTATCAACCTCAATTCCTTTGTTTGAAACTTCGTGCCCTAGGACTATTCCTTGCTTGACCATAAAGTGACACTTCTCCCAGTTGAGTGTCAAGCTTTTCTCCATGCATCGTTGTAAAACTAGCTTAAGATGGTGCAAACATTGTTCAAAGGAATCGGCATAAATAGAGAAATCATCCATGAAAATCTCCAAAAATGTTTCCACCATGTCTGAAAAAAGACTGAGCATGCAACGCTGAAACGTTGCGGGAGCATTGCATAGGCCGAAGGGCATTCTTCGGTATGCAAATGTTCCAAAGGGACAGGTGAAGGTAGTCTTGTCTTGATCCTCGGGAGAGATAGGGATTTGATTATATCCTGAATATTCATCCAGGAAACAGTAGTACTCGTGTCAGCTAGTCTCCCAAGCATTTGGTCTATGAACGAAAGGGGAAAGTGATCTTTACATGTGGCAGTGTTTAATTTTCAGTAATCAATACAGACTCGAATCTTTGTAGGAAGTCGAGTTTGTACCAATTCTTTCTTATCATTTTCTATCACGGTAAATCCTGCTTTCTTTGGCACAGCGTGGACTGGACTTACCCATTGGCTATCGGATATGGGATAGATAATCCCATTGTCTAATAGCTTCAAAATCTCAGCTCTAACGGCTTCCTACATGATTGGGTTCAGTCTACGTTGTGGGTCACGTTTTGGTTTTGCATCCCCGTCAAGTGAATCAGGTGCTGCACAATGGATGGACTAATCCCCTTTATATCAGCCATGGTCCAACCAATGGCTTCTCGATTCTCTCTTAACACCGTAAGGAGATCCTCTTCTTTTTGTTTAGTGAGATGGGACGCAATTATCACAGGAAAAGCTTCTTCTCATCCAAGTACTGGTACTTGAGATGGTTGGGAAGAACCTTAAGCTCAGAAGAAGGGACAGGATCTATCAATGATTATTCTTTGTGCAAGGGAAGGATAGGGGTGGCACTTGTGGCCCATTCCACTGTGGACTCGATGATCTGATCAAGATTGAAGTCATCAGACTCCAATTCAAATTCTCTATCAGACTCATATTCAATTTCCATGTCATGTTCACTTGTTAATCCCTCGATGAAGTTCACTTCAAATGACTCATTATCCAAATCTCGTGGTTGTTTTTCCAGGTGAAAAACATTCACCTCTTTTGTCATATCTCTAAAAGTTAGACGCATTGATCCATTCCTACAGTTGATGATTGTGTTGCAGTGGCTAGGAAGGTCGTCCTAGAATGACATGTGTCTGAGCTTGGGATTGTGTACGGGTTGCTTCTCTAGAACAATAAAGTCAACGAGGTAAATGAATTCCCCGACCCGTATTAGAACATCTATAATCTCCCTGTTGGGAATCTTTACAGATCGATCGGCCAGTTGTATAGTAACTCTGGTTGGACGGAGGTCGCCCAACCCAAGTTGCTGATACACAGAGAAGGAAGAAGATTGATACTGGCTCCTAGATCAAGTAACGCTCTGTTTATCATGGTTTGTCCTATAATACAGGAAATGGTTGGACTCCCTAGGTCTTTATATTTCATAGGAATTGGCCCAGTTAGCAATTCACTTATGTTTGAAGCTAGGAAGACCTTCTTTGGGACATTGCTTTCCTTTCTTGTTACACATATCTTTTAAGAACTTGGCATATGAGGGGATTTGTTGTATGGTATCAAGAAGGGGTACATTGATCTGGACCTGATTAAACATTTCCCTAATCTTCTCCATTTGAGCATTAGTCTTTTGTTTTGCTAGCTATTAGGGAATGGTACAATAGGCTTGTATGGTTGCTCATTTGCCTTGTCTTTGTCATTAGATTTGGAGGTTGATGGTTGTGAACTTGAAGATGGATCATTTGAGTTGGTTGTACCAGAACAGGGGGTGTTGATACTGATACTGATTTATTAGGTTGATTAGAAAATCTGATTGTCGATCTGCTTTCCAGATCTCAAAATATGAACAGTATTGCATTGACTTGGACCTATGTCTTCAGCTTCATGAATAGGGAAGGGTTTTTAGGATTGGGCAATGGCTGACTTTGTAGTGTTCCCTTTTGTCTTTCATTCAAAGAGTTAGCCAGTTGACCTATCTGAACCTCTAACCTATTGATAGCCTGATTGTGGGTGTTCATCATTGAGGCTTGAGTTTTGGATAAGGTTTCAATCATTCTTTCCAAATCTGATAATTTTTATCTGGATGATTTTGTGTTTGTTATTGCTGATATGTGGGCTGGAAGTTTGACTGGAAATTTGGTGGACTCTGGTGGAAACTGGGTTGATGAGACTGAGCAGGATATTGGTGGAAAATGGTTGCCTTGGTTGCTCATGACCAGACTGACTCCATGAGAAATTTGGATGGCTCCTCCATCCCGGTTGTATGTTTGGAGTATGGATTGTAGTTGGGTCTGGTGTATGCTGCATTCATATTTTCAGGGTACATTTAAGCTGGTAGATAGGACACTCTTCAAACAGGTGGTTAAGAGCATGGCAGTAGGTACAACCCGGGTTGATCATAGGTGGTGGGTTGACCTGATTCACAGCATTTGGTCCCTAGCTTCGAGCAGTTCTAGCCTTTTCATCAATTGTGTTATCTTCGCCTCAGCAGCTATAGAGGATTCAATCGAATGCATACTAGTTCTGAAAGTGGTGGGATTGGTTTCTCGGGGCAAGACTCCCACTGAATGGTTTTTTCTGCTAAGGCTTCAAAGAGGTCCAACCCTGGTTTCTCATCTTTTTTCAAAAATTCCCCTTGGCACATGATCTCAAGGAGTGTCTTAGTTTGGTAGTCTAGTCCGTCATAGAGAATTTGGCATTGCCGCCACTTCTCTATGCCGTGATGAGGATATTGGGCTAGTAAATCTTTAAACCGTTAGAAATACTTTCAAAATGGTTCACTAGATTCCTGCTTAAACTGCATTATGTTTTTTCTGATGAGGGCTGTTTATGAATGGGATAGAACTTCTTAAGAATGACTTTGACAAAATCATCCCATGAAGAGATAGAACTGGCGGGCCGATTATATAGCCATTTCTTAGCTATATCCTTAAGCGCGAAGGGTATGAACCTTAATCTAACAGCGTTTTCCCCCAGTTGGGGATTTCTCATCATCAAACACACTTCTTCAAACTCACGAATGAAGAAATATGCGTCCTCGGATTCTAGGCCATGAAACCTAGGGAGTGTATTTATGAATTGTGGTTTAAGCTCAAAGTTGTTTCCATTTGCCTCAGGTAAAAGAATGCATGAAGGAAGTGAAGTGCGAATAGGGTAGAACTTGTCTTGGAGAGAAGTATTGTTAGCCATGATTGGGAGGAAGACTCGGCATTCAGGAGAGCCGCCCGGTGGTGTGGTACGTAGTGGTAATAGTACGCGCCCCGCTCCGAAACAAAGAAGATTGTGTCAGGAGGTGGTGTTTGTGCAAGTGTAGAAATCCTAACAAGTCTTGCTGAAATTGGATCCCAGTACCACTCTTGCATGCACATTCACAGACAACGTTCACTGATCAAGCAAGCAGAAAAAGGAAAATAACAAACAAGAAAAAAAGAGAAAAAAACAATCACAAGCTATCTAGGATACCTGGACCTAGACGACTCATAACTGTTCGATGAACCAAAGAAGGTTATTGCTCGAGTCAGACCACAGCTAATCAGCAGGTAGGGGCAAAATACGGTGGGAGGTATCTGTGCGTAAGCAACGGGCCCTAATTACGCCAAACCATGGTATCTTCGAGGCGTAACCTTTTAATCCCCAACCTTAGAAACTGATTTGACTGGAGTATGAATCAAAAACAATTTCCAACTTCAGCTGATCTTAATGAGTTCGGATGTCCTATGGGCCAATGTCTATCAATTTTTATTAAAGAGCTTGGAATTGTGAGTGCTTGGATTATGATTTTTGGGCCAAGGAAGGGTGATTAAATCCCCACCTTATCTTGTTATTGGGTGGTGCCCTAAGATCAATTTGTGCAGGTGTACAATATATGCAAACAAGATTCACTCAAGGCGATGTAAATCAACCAAGAGATGAGTCTTATTCTAAATGCAATGCGAACGTACCTTGCTCCAGCACTCTTCTACAGTAAAGTAAATGAATTGAAAAGACACGTGCCTAAAATGCAAACGTCTAATTAATTTTTAAAATTTTCAACAAATTTTTTACTGGGATTTATTAGCAGGCTCCTGGTGATAGCATACAAGAAATAAAATTGCAGCAAGCTATGTTATTGCAGAGCAAGCAGCCCTGCACAAAATCAGTCAGTAGTGAACTCTTCTTTGCCGCGGTTCCGCGGCCAAAGCCAAGAAAATACGGCAATTCAGAAGGTACTTGGTCTCTGCTTTCTAGAGAAGAGGCCCAAGACCACTTATATGTTACTGCAAGTCTTTGTTTCCTATTTCCCTAACCTGTAACCTGCAACAGAGAAGAAAAATTCGTTTTAGTTCCAAAAAAACTCAAATAAAAAACTATTACCCTCCCCGGTAACGGCGCCAAAAATTTGTTCAGAATAGGAGTTTCAATTGTATTCAGAGAGAGGAGTAAACCTTTGGTGTTCGTGTGTCGATGTTCAAAAACTCCAAATGTATTTGTAGGTTTACTATACTCCTTCCGAATCACGTTCGTAGCACAAGCTATAACGGATCGATTCCACAGGGAGAGTTAGCAATAGAAGCATTCATGATTTTTTTTTATATTGAGATTTTTCAAGAAGAAAAACGAAGGTTCTCTTTGTTTGAGAAAAACCAAATGACGGAGAAAGTGAATGGAAAATTCTTTGTGGATTTTGTAGAAGAAAAAGGAAAAGGATGGAAAGAAAGATGATTGAAAATGGATATATTTTGAAAAAGAACATTTTAAGAAAAGAAACTTTGGAGTACTATAAGAAGAGAAACCATGACTAACTAACACTCTAATTTACTAACTTACTAATCTCATAGGGTGATGCATGCCTCATATTGATTCATCGGCAAAGATTTGTCTTGCTTGTTTGGTCAATGTATTTTCTCATGTAGAGGATATGTTATCTTCTCAGCTAGACTAGTTGCCTCATTGATTCATCGCTCCCGAGATAGATTTTCAGTAATGGAACAAGGATAGTCACTTGAAGATATGCTAAGAAAGAAAATACAAGATTCATTAGTCCATCAAAGCTATACTTAAGCTAGCATGAAATAAGAAATTTGAACTATAGTCATTAGCATAGTTAAGGTTCCATCTTCATGTTCCATCAAGGCACTTGTTCTAAAGACAAGGCTCTAAGTGAAGTTCACATGAATCATATGGAAGGGGACAAGCATTTACCAAGAATTAAAGTAACTCATCTTCATTGGGGACAATAGAGACTTAAAATTTGCAAGAACTAACATTAAGGCCTCCAATGATTCACATGAGTTAGCAATCACCAAGAGCTAGTAGTTAGTAAAGTTAGAGGTTAGTTAGTCATGTTAGGAAGTTAGCTAGACATGAAAGTAAAGGTCAAGCAACAATCCTTGGTTAAAAGCTTGAAGAAGACAATGCACTAGAATAAGAAAAGATTGAAAGAAGAAAAGATCAATCCTTGTATTTAAGTTGTCACCTGCTAATTACAAGATTTCTCACTCTCTCTCTCTTTTCTGGATTCTAGAAGGAGAAAGAAAATTACAATAGAGACTAAAGAAAACTTAGAGAAAATACCAACAACCCTAAAAAGACAATGCTTACTCTCCTCCTTGTTTACAGAGGCCCTAGGGGTCTATTTATAGGCTTCAGGAGACGAGCCTTCCAATCACAGTCATTGGATTAAACGCTGGATCAACGGCCAAAGGATTACCGCGGATCCGCGGCCAAATCCGCGTTTCCGCGGCAGAATCTTGGCCGTTGCACCAGCAAATTTTTCTGACATTCTGTTATCCTTGATGTGCCTCGCTGGACCTTCTAGAATGCGGGAAATATTTGTGGATGAATCCAGATCTGGGCTTTCTTCTTGGGCTTGTAAATTAATCCTTTATTTCCTTAAAAAATCATTTTGTTGGGCCTTCATCTCCATTAATGTTGGACCTAAAAAAGGAGAGAAAAAAGCAATAAAAAATCTCATATTTCTTCATATAAAGCATAGTATGGTAGTGAAAATGATGCATTAATGAACTCCAATCATCCAGCTAGCAGCTGCTGCTCCGTGTCGGGCACCGCATCCCCAAACATAAAGTCGGGGTTCCAGTAAATTTTTTGATCACAGTCTCTAGAGGAGTAGTAGTTAGTATACTTCTCATCGTGTACTGATCTCTAGTATGATCAAGACATCACGATGGGAGTGCTCTTTTCATTGAATAGAGAAGCCTGCCCCTAGAACTATAGACTGACATTCCCATCCAATCCCCTGGCTGACCCGAAAAGGCTGTTCAATAAGCTGGGAGTATAGTGCCCTGCACAAACAGAAAGAAGAAAGCATGTTAGCCTACGAACAAAAGAAAAAACAAAAAGAAGAAGAATGCAAATTGATAAGGCATAGCTTCGCTTTTCAAGTGAAGCTAGCTTAGCAATAGCTTCACCCCGAAGCTTAACTTCGCACTCTGCACAAAGGTAGAGTGCAGAAAGTAACAAAGGTTAGGCATAGCTTCAATTGAAAAGAGAAGCTAGCTCAACGGGCATAACTTCATTTTTTTCAAAGCGAAGCTAACTTAGCGTCAGCTTCGCTCCAAAACTTAACTTCGCACTCTACACAAAGGCAGAGTGCAGCAAGTCACAAAGTACTGCTTCACATGGAAGCTTAAGAGGCAATATTTTTAAAAGGGGAAACCTATCTAGCTTCGCTGCGAAGCTTAACATCGCTGCGAAGCTTAATATCGCACTGTGCACAAAGGCAAAGTGCAAAAAGCCCTAAGGGATAGCTTCGCATGGAGGCTTGAGAAAGAAACCTTTTGGGTTTCTAACTTTGATCACGAAATAAAAGGAACTAAATCCCTAAAATTTGATAGAATCAAAATTTAAGGAGGTCGGCTCCCTAAGATCACCAAATCATGGTGAATCTGAAAATCACCTAGAGGGGGGGTGAATACGTGATAATGCTAATCAATGCACAATTTAAAATTTATAATGCAATAATCTCACAAAGCAAGTGAATATAGCAATGAATGTAGAGAGCAAGTAATAAGAGCAATGAAAATAGAGCAAGAAATAAGAGCAAGTAAACCAAACGCAAACACCGAGA